>JAHIAM010006198.1:0-105453 GCA_021605205.1 Aegilops longissima | reverse complement strand
GATCGATCCATCTTGAACACCTTCAAGATCATGTCAAGGTATGTGCTCATTTGAAAGTACCATTTAGGATTTTTATCTATCCTCATAGATCTTGATGCTCAATGTTCAAGCAGCTTAATTCAGGTTTTCTATTGAAAACACTTTTCAAATAACCCTATATGCTTTCCGTAAATTCTACATCATTTTCGATCAACAATATGTCATTCACATATACTTATCGAAATTCTATAGTGCTCCCACTCACTTTTTGGAAATACAAGTTTCTCACAAACTTTGTATAAACCCAAAATCTTTGATCATCTCATCAAAGCGCATATTCCAACTCCGAGATGCTTACTCCAGTTCTTAGAAGGATTGTTGAGCTTTGCATACTTGTTAGCATCTTTCAGATTGACAAAACCTTCTCGTTGTATCACATACAACCTTTCCTCAAGTATAACATCGAGGAAACAATGTTTTGACATCCTATCTGCAAGATTTCATCAATCATGCAGTAATTGCTAATCCAATTCCAACAGACTCTTAGCATCGCTACGAGTGAGAAAAGCCTCACCGTAGTCAACTCCTTGAACTTGTCGGAAAACATCTTTAACGACAAGTCGAGCTTTCTTAATGGTGATACTTACCATCATTGTCCGCCTTCCTTTTAAAATCCATATTTACCCAACGCCCCACGACCATCAAGTATTTCTTCCAAAGTCATGGATCCTCTCTCTGATGTTATGGCCTTGAGCCATTCGTCGGAACTGCGCCCACCATCGCTTCTTCATAGCTCGAGGTTCATTGTTGTCTAGCAACATGACCTTCAAGACAGGATTACTGCATCACCTGTAAGTAGTATGCATCCTTGTCACCCCACGAGGTACGGTAGTGACTTGATCCAAAACTTCATGATCACTATCATAAGCTTCTACTTCAATTGGTGTAGGCGCCATAGAACAACTTCCTCGTGCCCTCGCTACACACTTGTTGAAGTGACGGTTCAATAACCTCATCAAGTCTCCACCATCCTCCCACTCAATTCTTTCGAGAGAAACTTTTCTCGAAAGGACCTAATTCTAGAAACAATCCTTTTGCTTCCGAACTGAAATCGAGGTATACCCAACTGTTTTGGGTGTCCTATGAAGAAGCATTTTATCCGCTGGTTCGAGCTTATCAACCTGAAACTTTTTCACATAAGCGCCGCAGCCCCAAACTTTAAGAAATGACAATTTAGGTTTCTCCAAACCATAGTTCAAACGGTGTCGCCTCAACGGAATTACGTGGTGCCCTATTAAAGTGAGTGTGATTGTCTCTAATGCCTAACCCATGAACGATAGTGGTAATTCGGTAAGAGACATCATGGTACGCATCATATCCAATGGGGTGCAACTATGATGTTTTGACACACCATCACACTATGGTGTTCTAGGTGGTATTTATTGTGAAACAATTTCCACAATGTCTTAATTATGTACAAAGCTCAGAATCTCAGATACTCATCTCTATGATCATATCATAGACATTTTATTCTCTTGTCACGATGATCTTCAACTTCACTCAAATTACTTGAACCATTCAATAATTCAGACTTGTGTTTCATCAAGTAAATACACTCAAGATTCACTCAAATCATCCGTGAAGTAAGAACATAACGATATTCATCAGATGCCTCATCACTCATTGGACTGCACACATCAAAATGTGTTACTTCCAACAAGTTGTTATCTTGTTCCATCTTATCAAACCAAGGCTTTTCACCATTTTGCCCATGTGGTATGATTTGCATATCTCAAGTGATTCAAAATCAAGTGAGTCCAAATGATCCATCTGCATGGAGTTTCTTCATGCGATACACCAATAGACATGGTTCGCATGTCTCAAACTTTTCAAAATGAGTGAGTCCAAAGATCCATCAACATGGAGCTTCTTCATGCTTTTATACCAATATGACTTACATGGCAAAGCCACAAGTAAGTGGTACCATCATTACTATCTTATATCTTTTGGCATGAAAATGTAGTACTATGATCGAGATTCCATAAACCATTCCTTTAGGTGCAAGACCATTGAAGGTATTATTCAAATAAATAGAGTAACCATTATTCTCCTTAAATGAATAATCAGACATGTATAGACATAATCCAATCATGTCTATGCTCAACGCAAAACACCAAATGACAATTATTCTAGTTTAATACTAATCTTGATGGTAGAGGGAGCGCATGATGTTTGATCACATCAAACTTGGAAACATTTCAAACACATATCGTCACTCACCTTTAGCTAGTCTCCGCTTATTCCGTAGCCTTTATTTCGAAAGTTACTAACACTTAGCAACCGAACCGCATCTAATAATTGGTGCTACTAGGAGTACTAAAGTACACAATAACTTAATGTATATCCAATATACTTCTATCGACCTTGCCAGCCTTCTCATCTACCAAGTATCTAGGGTAATTCTGCCCAAAGGGCTGTTCCCTTATTACGTAGCACTTAGTCTCGGTTTGGGTTCAACCTTGGGTTTCTTCATTAGAGCAGCAGCTGATTTGTCGTTTCATGAAGTATCCTTCTTGCCCTTGCCCTTCTTGAAACTAGTGGTTTCACAAACCATCAACAATTGATGCTCCTTCTGATTCCTACTTTCGTGTCAAACATCGTGAATATCTCAAGGATCATCATATTTATCCCTGATTTGTTATAGTTCATCACGAAGCTCTAGCAGCTTGGTGGCAATGACTTTGGAGAAACATCACTATCTCTCGAAGATCAACTTCCACTTGATTCAAGTGATTGTTGCACTCGATTAATATGAGCACAAGCTCAACGATTGAGCTTTTCTCCTTAGTTTGCAGGCTAAGAAAATCGCCGGAGGTCTTATACCTCTTGACGGGCACGAGCCTGAAATCCCAATTTCACCCTCAAACATCTCATATGTTCCGCGACGCTTCAAAACGCCTTTGGTGCCTCAACTCTAAACCGCTTAACCGAACTATCACGTAGTTATCAAACGTATGTCCGATGTTCGCAACATCCAGAGACGACATTTGGGGTTCAGACATTGAGCGTGCATTAAGGACATAAGCTTTTTCTCGTCCGCATAATCGCCATCACAACTTTCAACTATATTTTCTCTAGGAACATATCTAAACAAGGAAACTAAAGCGAGCCATTTACATAATTTGCAAAGATCTTTTGACTATGTTCAGATAATTAAGTTCATCTCATGAACTCCCACCAGATAGACATCCTCTAGTCATCTAAGTGATTACATGATCCGAAGTCAACTAGGTCGTGGTCCGATCATCACGTGAGACGGACTAGTCATCATCGGTGAACATCTTCATGTTGATCGATCCTCCATACGACTCATGCTCGACCTTTTCGGTCTCTTGTGTTCCGAGGCCATGTCCGTACATGCTAGGCTCGCAAGTTAACCTAAGTGTTTCAAGGTGTAAATCTGGCTTACACCCGCTGTATGTGAACGTAAGAATCTATCACACCCGATCATCACGTGGTGCTTCAAACGATTTAACTTTCGCAACGGTGCACAGCTTAGGGGAACACTTTCTTGAAATTTTATGAGGGATCATCTTATTTACTACCGTCGATCTAAGCAAATAAGATGTATAAACATGACAAACATCACATGCAATCAAATAGTGACATGATATGGCCAATATCATATTACTCCTTTTGATCTCCATCTTCGGCTCCACGATCATCATCGCCACCGCATGACACCATGATCTCCATCATCATGATTCCATCATCGTGTTCCATGAAGTTGTCTCGCCAACTTATTACTTCTACTACTATGGCTACCGTTAGCAATAAAGTAAAGTAATTACATGGCGTTGTTCAATGACACGCAGTCATACAATAAATAAAGACAACTCCTATGGTTCTCGCCGTTGTCATACTCATCGACATGCAAGTCGTGATTCCTATTACAAGAACATGATCAATCTCATACATCACATATCATTCATCACATTCTTCTTGGCCATATCACATCACATAGCATACCCTGCAAAAACTAGTTAGACGCCCTCTAATTGTCGCTTGCATGTTTTACGTGGCTGCTATGGGTTTCTAGCAAGAACGCTTTACCTACGCAAAACCACAACGTGATATGTCAATTGCTATTTACCCTTCATAAGGACCCTTTTCATCTAATCCGATCCGACTAAAGTGGAGAGACTGCACCCGCTAGCCACCTTATGCAACAAGTGCATGTCACCGGTGGAACCTGCCTCACGAAGTGTACGCGTAAGGTCGGTCCGGCCGCTTCATCCCACAATGCCGCCAATCAAGATTGACTAGTAACGGTAAGCATATTGAACAAAATCAATGCCCACAACTACTTTGTGTTCTACTCATGCAAAGAATCTACGAATAGACCTAGCTCATGATGCCACTGCTGGGGAACGAGCAGAAATTCAAAATTTTCCCACGTGTCACCAAGATCTATCTATGGAGAAACTAGCAACGAGGGGAAGGAGAGTGCATCTACATACCCTTGTAGATCGCTAAGCGGAAGCGCTCAAGAGAACGGGGTTGAAGGAGTCGCATCTGCCGTGATCCAAATCACCGGAGATCCTAGTGCCGAACGGACGCACCTCCGCTGCTCAACACACGCATAACCCGGTGACGCCTCCCATGCCTTGATCCAGCAAGGAGAGAGGGAGAGGTTGGGGAAGACTCCATCCAGCAGCAACACGACGGTGTGGTGGTGATTGAGGAGCGTGGCATCCCAGCAGGCTTCGCCAAGCACCGCGGAGAGGAGGAGGACTTGGGAGAGGGGAGGGCTGCGCCAGGCCAGGTGCAGCTCCCATGCGCCTCCCCACTATATATAGGGGTGGAGGGGATTATTTCTTGCCCTCCAAGTCCATTGGGGTTATAAAGGTGGGAGGAAAGAAATCCCATCCTTTCCTTTCCCCATCGATTGTTATCCCCTTTAGGGATCTTGATGTTATCCCTTCAGATATGATCTTATTCCTTCTAAGGGGGATCTTGTGCGCTTTGACCAGGGGTGTGGGGCCTTGCCCCCACTACCATTGCACCATGTGGGTCCCCCATGCAGGTGGGCCCCACTCCAGAACCTTCTAGAACCTTCCTGCATAATACCGAAAAATCCTAACATTTTCCGTGGCCAAAATAGGACTTCCCATATATAAATCTTTACCTCCGACCATTCCGAACTCCTCGTGACGTCCCGGATCTCATCCGGGACTCAACAACATTCGTAACCACGATATCTATTCCCTATAACCCTAGCGCCATCGAACCTTATGTGTAGACCCTACGGTTCGGGAACTATGCGACATGACCGAGACGCTCTCCGTCAATAACCAACAGCGGATCTGGATACACATGTTGGATCCCACATGTTCCATGATGATCTCATCGGATGAACCACGATGTCAAGGACTCAATCGATCCCGTGATACAATTCCCTTTGTCTAACGGTATTGTACTTGCCCGAGATTCGATCGCCGGTATACCAATACCTTGTTCAATCTCGCTACCGCAAGTCTCTTTACTTGTTCCAGAACACATCATCCCGTGATCAACCCCTTGGTCACATTGTGCACATTATGATGATGTCCTATCGAGGGGGCCCAGAGATACCTCTCCGCTTACAAGAGTGACAAATCCCAGCCTCGATTCGTACAACCCAATGCATACTTTCGAGATACCGTAGTGCACCTTTATAGCCACCCAGCTTACGCTGTGACATTTGGTACACCCAAAGCATTCTTACGGTATCCGGAGTTGCACAATCTCATGGTCTAAGGAAAAGATACTTGACATTAGAAAAGCTTTAGCATACTAACTACACGATCTTTGTGCTAGGCTTAGATTGTTCTTGTCCATCACATCATTCTCCAAATGATGTGATCCCGCTATCAACTACATCCAATGTCCATGGTCGTGAAACCGTAACCATCTGTTGATCAACGAGCTAGTCAACTAGAGGCTTACTAGGACATGGTGTTGTCCATGTATCCACACATGTATCCGAAGTTTCCTATCAATACAATTATAGCATGGATAATAAACGATTATCATGAACAAGGAAATATAATAATAACTAATTTATTATTGCCTCTAGGCATATTTCCAACAGTAATAAGCATGCAGAGGAACACATAAAAAGTATCGAAAGCACCATCGGTTTAAGATTACAACTCGATCCAATAAAGTTTCAGAAGAACGAGAGTTGTAACTTTGCAAAAAAACGCCCATATAGTAGACCCGCTTGAAGACTAACTCACATTTCTCCCCCTTTGTCATCAATTGACCAAAAGGATTGAAACTGAGGACTAACGCCCCTGAAGAATTTCAAGTTGATGAAGGAGCGCCATGCAGCTGTCGGGGCCGGTTGTCGAGTAGGGCCTCGCCGCAGTGTCGCCCAAGTCTTCATTTTCATCAGTGTCGCGCGATGAAGAATAGGAGCTGGCCACCAAGGAAGGAACCTTGACCTTCTTGAATTTCTTCGTGGAGGTGCAGACCAGTCAAATTCTTCCTTGAGACCCATTGTCTTCGCTTCTTCTACGCCAGACATTAGAAAGAACAGCCCAGTGCTTGAAGGTTTCATGGAGGTAGTATTGGTTTTTCTTCACCGCATTGTGTGTTGAGGTCATGTTGTGAAGAATTGAATCAAACCGACGCTTGACCCATTTATGATTGCGATCAACCTTCCGATGAAGACCGAGGAGTAACTCACCATCACCATCACCCCGGTGTCAGGCCTTGAGGATTTTGCTTGGTCGAGGTATTGGCACATACCATGTGTGCAGAGTCATCATTGGTGGAGTAGGATGCAGATTTGCTAAATTGACCATCCAATGGACGTAATGCCTTCATCTATCACAGCAGCTTGCCTTGCCCTTGTCATCACCGAGGAAAATGTCCATTTGAGGACTTCAATTGGAGGCAAGTAGCTGCAAAGTGGTTCGTAGTATCAGCCTTGTAATTGAGTGAAGACCTTGTTCGATGAATCTCATAATCCAAGGTGCATAAGGCTTCAGCTCAAAAGGTGACATAGCAATGTTTGCCGTAGTCCTCATGAAGAAATCATGGAAGTTGACGGAACGCCATGAATGATATTGAAAAGCATATTCTTCATGATGCCAACGACTTCTTCATCATTTGAGTCGTGGGCCTTTGATAGGACTCATTGTCTTCGCTGTAATGCGATAGACAGTCCGAGGCACATACAGTAATTCCTTGACGAAGAATTTG
The DNA here is from genome assembly GCA_021605205.1 of Aegilops longissima. Classification (NCBI taxonomy): domain Eukaryota; kingdom Viridiplantae; phylum Streptophyta; class Magnoliopsida; order Poales; family Poaceae; genus Aegilops; species Aegilops longissima. The sequence goes on along the minus strand of JAHIAM010006198.1, from coordinate 98,223 downwards.
GTTCAAGGTGCCTGTCCTGGCTTCAAAGGCTTCATCAACACTTGCATGTAATGATTTGAAAGCTCAGGTTTGTTGTAGATTAGAAGTTCGTCAGTTCAGATCTCCCACGCCCTAACTCGGCGGAGGAAGACAGCTACGGCGGCGGCGGAGTGAAGATTTCCGCTGTCGGCATTTAGTACGACGACGACGAGGTCGAGGCAAAGAAGCTCTTCCTCATCGGGCGGCGATGGAGTAGTGGCGGTGTTAGGGTTTGAGAAGCTCGAGCGAGAGAGAGAGCGGTCGAGCGGAGTAAAGGAAGTGAGGAAGGGGAGAGGGGTATATATAGCCACGGTGAAAACCGCTCACCCAAGATTTTGGACTAACGTGCCCCTCGCCCTTCTCATTCGCTATATGTGTCACCCACGCATCAAAAGTGGATATTGTGTTAGATCGTGGTGAATAGATAAGTTTATCGGGATGCGAACGGTTTGAGCGGCAAAGCCAAAATTTGCATAGGATAAGTTAAAAGTTCCGCTCGCAATTTCTTCAAATGACAAGGACACAATGAAGATTTTGAACGAGTTTCAAATAGAATGCACATGAAGAATTTGTGAATAGCTTGGGTTGAGTATAGCATAGAGGGGAAGGGTCCGATCACATTCACTTAGCGTAAAAAGCAACTTGAAGAAATATATATATATATATATATATATATATATATATATATATATATATATATATATATATATATATATATATAGTCAATGAAGAAAGACAACGAAACAAAGGAAGATTTTGCAAAGTTGAAGAATTTGAAAACTCAAGAATTTTAAAATCGAGGAAAACTCAAATTGAAGATTTTCAATTTTGGTGGTGGCGTGACCCATCAGATAAGAATGATGATTTCAGACACCGTACAATTGTCGAGGGTTCTAAGAATCAAATTCTTCATTAATTTCTTCACACTTAGAGTGTTATTCTTCATTGATTGAAGAAAACGCTTCTTCATGTGTTGCACATCTAAGTCATCAATTTTGCATAAGTGTCGGATGTGTGTCCTTTTCAAAGAACATTCAAGATTCTAAGATATTTAGCTCACACCGCAACTTGCTAAATCTCTTCTCATCCAAGGGCTTTGTGAAGATATCGCTAGTTGTTCTTCAGCCTTCACATGCTCGATGGAGATGTCGCCTTCAACACATGATCACGAAGAAAATGATGACGAATCTGAATGTGCTTTGTCTTCGAAAGTGTTGAACTGGTTGTGAGCAATCTTGATGCACTCTCATTGTCACAAGAGAGAGGCACATTCTTCAAGTTGATGCCGTAGTCCTTGAGAGTTTGCTTCATCCACATCAATTGAGCACAACAAGAGCCAAGAAGAATGTACTCAGCTTCCGCAGAGATAAGGATACGCAGCTCGCTTCTTCGAGGAACAATGCACCAAAGATCGTCCGAGGAAATGACAAGTACCAGATGTTGACTTATGTCCACACAATCACCAGCATAGTCGAGTAAGAATATCCAATGAGATCAAACGAGAGCCCTTGGGGTACCATAATCCTAGTGTTGGTGTGTGAACTAGATATCAAGAATATGCTTCACAAAGATTATGGTGTGATTCCTTCTGTAGCTTGAAATCGGGCACACATGCAAACACTAAGCATTATATCCGCCTAGATGCACATAAGTACAATAGAGAACCAATCATGGAGCGGTATACCTTGTGATCAAGTCAATACCATTTTCATCAAGGCATAGATGGCCATTTGTGGGCATAGGAATTTTGACGCTTTGCAATCTTGCATGCCAATTTCTTCGTAACATCTTTGAGGTATTTCTCCGAGATATGAATATGCCATTGTGTTGTTGACTAATTTGAAGACCTAAGAAGAATTTCAATTCCCATCATAGACATTTGATATTCTTCACTCATCATATAGGCAAATTCATCACTATAACGCTGGTCAAGACAGCCAAAGATAATATCATCAACATATATTTGGCACACAAACAGTTCACCATCATATGATTTAGTAAAGAGAGTAGGGTCGAGTGAACTGGTGTGAAGCCATTCTTCACGAAGAATTCCTTCAATGTATCATACCACGCCATGGGGCCTGTTTGAGGCCATAGTGGGCCTTGTTGAGTCTCAAGACTTTGTCGATTCTTTGGATCTTCAAAACCGGGGTTGAGCAACATATACTTCTTCCTCAAGCTTACCATTGAGGAATGCACTTTTCACATCCATTTGATATAAAGTGATATTATGATGGTTAGCATAAGCAAGTAATATGCAAATAGCCTCAAGTCTAGCAACAGTGCAAAAGTTTCATCAAAATCAATTCCTTCAACTCGTGTGTAGCCTTGAGCTACAAGTCGTGCCTTATTCCTCACCACAAGGCCATTTTCATCTTGCTTGTTGCGTAGATCCACTTTGTGCCAATGATATTATGCTTGCGAGGATCTCGGACGCTTGACCAGCTCCTGCACATTGTTGAGCTCGAATCGATGTAATTCTTCTTGCATTGTCCGAATCCACTCAGCTCCGTAAATGCTTCATCTACCTTAGTGGGCTCTGTGATAGAGACAAAATCATAGTGCCCACAAAAGTTAGATAAATGTGAAGCTTTTGAGCGTGAGAGGACCCGGCGCTTCAATGTCATTGATGATCTTGTCAACTTGCACTTCTTTTGCAACGCGAGGATGAGCTGGTTGTCATCGAGGAATTTGATCAGATTTTCTTCAAAGACCATTTTCTTCAAAGATTATCTTCAGTGCATCACCGACGCTCTTCGTGTTCTCGAATGAATTCTTCAGCAGATTCTTCAAGAGGAATTACATCCTCGAGCCTTGAACTTGATAGATTCCTCCGTGCTGGTTCATCTATCACGTAGGTAGGTGCTCTCTTTGCAGCCATTAGTTTCATCGAACCGCACATCTACAGCTTCAACAATCTTGTGAAGAGCGATGTTGAAGACTCAGAGGTGTGCGAGTCCTTTCAGAACCAAGCATAAACCTTCATGTGCTTTCGTGCAAATTTAGCATTGTGATGAGGATCTCTAATCCAGATTTAGCAATCAAGACTTTGAAATAACTCACATTGGGTTTCTTGTCGTTGAGGAGTTCATAGGCAGTCTTCTTGAAGAATTTGTGAAGATATACTGTTGATGATGTGGCACGCGGTATCAATTGCATCAATCCAAAACGACGAGGCATTTTGTATTCATCAAGCATATGCAGCCATCTCAACAAGAGTTCTGTTCTTGCGCCCACGACGCCATTTTGCCGAGGAGTATAGGGAGCAGATAACTCATGAGTAATACCAAGTTCATCAAGATAGTCATCAAGACCGAATTTTGAACTCAGTTCCATTGTCACTCCTAATGTGCCTGATCTTCACACCAAAGTTGGTTGAAGCCCTCGAGGAAAATCATTTGAAGACTTCCCGCACTTCATGTTTGTAAGCAACAATGTGTACCCATGTGTAACGAGAGTAATCATCAACAATAACAAAGCCATATAGAGATGCATCATTAGTGACTGCTGAGTAATGATTAGGACCAAAGAGGTCCATGTGAAGCAATTCAATGGACGAGTAGTGGTCATGATAGTCTTCACTGGATGCTTGGCCATGGTCATTTTTCCAGCTTCATGTGCTCCACACAAGTGATCCTTGAGTAATTTGACATTCTCAATGCCAATGACATGCTTCTTCTTTGCAAGCTGCAGTAAATTCCTCATGCTTATGCGTGACTAAGTCGCCGATGCCATAGCCAGCCTTCTCAAGCTTTTGCAAGTAGACACACGGCTGGTTGTGGTCCTCAGAGAAATCAACAATATACAAGTCTCCTCTCCTAAAGCCTTCAAGACTTTGGAATTGTCAGCTTCCATGATCACAACACAACGATATTTGCCAAAGACAACAACCATATCAAGATCACAAAGCATTGAGATCGACATGAGGTTGTATCCTAAGGACTCAACAAGCATGACTTTGTCCATGTGTATGTCCTTAGAGATCGCAACCTTACCAAGACCCAATACCCGACTTTTGCCTTTGTCAAGAAAGATGATATGCTTCATGTGACGTGATAAGGGAGCATCCATCAATAGATTCTTGTCACCGTCATGTGATTTGTACATCCACTATCGAGGACCCACTCATTGGCTTTTGGGTTGATCATCCCGCAGATGAATTAGTGCAACTTACGATCTCATATACTTCATCGGAAGAATATGATATCAATTTCATCGATGAATTTCATCAGCAAGATAATGATATAGCAAGATGAGGACATGTGAAATGATAGTTCATTTCTTCATGATTATTCTGCCCTTTCAGAAATGTTGTCGTCCCCAAGAAATTCTTCAGACGCTAAAGCACGCCCGAGGCCTGACCTCGCAGAAGAGATTAGTTCTTTTCTTCACCACCCACATCTCAAGGGGTGGCAAAGAGTTCATCACTCTACAAGCTCCATATGATAATGGTGGCATAGAAGCCAATCCATTTCGCTTCACATAAGAGAGGTTAGGTAAGCATATGAATAAGGTAGAAATTCTTCGAGGACTTATGAACATATTGGTTTGAAGAATAATGCACATATTCATAGCCCTTAGCTCTACCTCAAAACAGAGTTGTTAGCACGATGATAATCATATGAGGACTTTGATCCATGTGAGGAATTTGGTCCGTATGAGGACTTGGATCCATATGAAGAATTTGGTCCATATGAAGAGTTTGATCTGGGGTTCCTATTCTTCACTGTGGTGTCATGAGGACATTCACCAAGACTTTCAAGGCACTTCTTGGGAACCCAGATTTTCTTCATAGGGTAACTGCTCCTGCAGCTTAGTGCCAACATATCTAGCAAATACTTCACCATTCTGATTTTTGAACAGTTTATAGTTGAGTCAAATGACTCATCAAGAATGAGGAGATTCACATGTAAAGCCGATAGGTTAGATGGATGAACTGAGGTCCCTTTGCAGAACCCATGAGGTTTTGGGGTACCGCCAAAGCTTCCAATATGTTCCATCAGCATTGAGTTTCCTCTCAAAGGCAATACCTCTTTCCTAGGGTTCCTGTTGAGGATCTGCTTTTAAGCACATCACAAAGAGTCTGATGCCCTTTGAGGCTTTTGTACATGCCTCGTCATGTACAATTCCTTCAGCCCCGCATCGTCAAGGATACTAGCAATGTCCTCGATGAGGAATTAGTGATAGCAGAGGCAGTGAAGAATTTGTAACAATTGAAGCATTTGAACATTCAGTGATGAATTAGCGATTCACGCTCAATGCACTTTAAGCATGGAGGAACAAATTCTTCCGAGAAGCGCTGATTTGTTGAGCAAGTAATGAATCACGCCTTCAAGATCTTCATAACTCACTCTTAGCTTCTCAAGATCTTGCTTTTGAAGAAATTCATAAGAAAGTTTCTCATGATCGACAAGAGAGTGTTATGATGACCTTGAAGGTCAAAACCTAGACTCGTCTCTCAAGATTTTCACCGGGCTTTAGTGCGATCCATTTCTCACCCAACATATCATCACTTTTACCTAACATGTTTTGAACCTTTTCCAAGGCATGTTGTTGTTTGGTGGCAATACAAACAAGCTTGGTATAGCTATGTTCAATATCATCATCGATCCATCATCATCGATTCATCATCACTAAACTCGGATGAGGAACATTCGTTACCTTGTCACCCTTTGCCATGAGACATGCTGCGAAGATGATGATTCTGGTTCGAGAGTCATCATTTTGAGAGATTCCTTGAAGTCCTCAAACCAAGGATCATGACGGGTTCGATGACCTTCATAGACGCCTGAGATTTGGTCCCAGATAAGCTTCGATTGCAAAGATGCATAATGCGCTTGAATTCATCTCTAGATAGGCAGGAACAGATGATATCCTTCACCATGATGTCAAGTCGAGTGTACTTATGAATATCATCTCGCGTCATTGCCTTGCATAGATCAAGAAGACCAATTTCAGTGACGGCCCACAGCTTGTCTGTCCATTGCCATGAGGCGCTCTCATCATGGCCTTCCACTTGGGATAATCATGACCGCCAAAGATAGGGCATGTCACTTTCTTCATACCGTGGTCGATATAACTAAAACTCCGTGTGATTAAACTAAATCACACGTAACAAGGAGTACCTTGTTCGATACCAATTGAAAGTGCTATATCGACTAGAGGGGGGGTGAATAGGCGATTTTATGAATTCTTCAATGAGGAATTTTCCGTGAGGAAATTCCTAATGAAGAACTACTTGCAGCGGAATAAGTACTCAAGTAAGCATAAGAGAATGCGGCATGGTCATCATGATGAAATGAAGACAATCAAAGAGTACATAAAGCGAAACATAGGATAGCACAAGATGAAGACAAACAGATCAAGAATTGAACTGAGGAAATTGAGAAAGTCTTCACCAAAGTCTTCAAACACAGATATGAACGAACACTCAACACAAAGAATGAGGAAATGAAAGAGTTGAGGAAATAGAACCAGTTAGGTTGGTGAAGACAATGATTTGGTAGACCAGTTCCAACTGTTGTCTCAATTGTACGTCCGTTGGAGCGGCCGAGTATTTAAACTTGAGGACACACAGTCCCGACACCCACCGCTGAGCACGCAGCTCAGACACCAAATCCTCACCAGATTCTCCTTGAACTAAGGTCACATGCACTGGCCCAATCACTGTGGTAAGTCTTCAGCGACTTCCAAACCTTCATAGACTTGGTCACCGGCGATCCACAATTCCTCTTGATGCTCTAGACCATGACGCCTAACCGTCTGAAGAAGCACAGCCTTCAAAGGTAACAAGCGCCGGATCCACGCAGGATCAATCTCTTCTGATGCTCCATCACTTTGGGTTTGTAGGGTTTGTTTTGGGTTTTTCCTCACTCGATGATTTTCGCCAAAGTCCCTTGAGGATGGGTTGCTCTCAAATGACAAGTGTCAAGTTCTTCTCGAGCAGCCAACCAGCTAGTGGTTGTAGGGGCGGCTATTTATAGCCTAGGGAGCAGCCCGACATGATAAGACAAAAATGCCCTTCAATGATATGACCGTTAGGTGGATAAGATATTTTGGGACAGCCATGCAAGAAGACAAGAACGGTCGGAAATTTGACTCTCAAATTCCTCGTGGCTATCATGTTCTCATCGTAGGCAATCCAAGACCGGCGAATTCCTAACTCCTCACCAAACAACTTCCTCAACGACTGTAAGAACTTCGCCTCACATCAAGCAATTGACTGAGCTATATGAGATTTCCAAAGGCTTCACTCAAGGGATTGGTAGGTGTAGGATTTTGAGTTGAGCATCACATGGAAATTTTTCCTTAGTATTTCTCAATTCCTTTAACAAAGACGGTGTTTCCTATGACTCAAGAAAGATAAAACGAAACTATGAAAACAAAAGTCTTCACGCTTCATGTTCCTCAAATGAATACCAAGTATTCAACGTCACATCAATTTCTTCACTTTCAAAGTCTTCGTAAAGTCTTCGTAATATCAAAGTCTTTAGTCAAGAACTTCATTTTTAGGGTCGACTTTCTCTCAGAATATCAAACTCCTCATAGACTTATAGACCTGTACACTCATAAACACATTAGTCCCTTAACCTATAAGTCTTCAATACACCAAAATCACTAAGGGCACTAGATGCACTTACACAACCCTAGTTGATACATGAGCTATTCGAGCATACAAAACAGAATTTCATTTGAAGGTTTAGAGTTTGGCACATACAAATTTACTTGGATCGGTAGGTAAATACCGTATATAGGAAGGTATATTGACTCATATGGAATAACTTTGGGGTCTAGGGAAGTGGATGCACAAGCAAAGATTCCCGCTTAGTACAAGTGAAGGCTAGAAAGAGACCGAAGAGACCAACTAGAGAGCAACAACAAATATGAACATGCATTAAAATTAATCAACACCGAAAGTGCAAGAATGAGTAGGATATAATTCACCATGAACATAAATATCGTGGATGCTATGTTGATTTTGTTTCAACTACATGCGTGAACATGTGCCAAGTCAAGCCACTCGAATCGTTCAAAGGAGGATACCGCCCTATCATACCACATCACAACCATTTTAATAGCATGTTGGGACGCAAGGTAAACCATTATAAACTCCTAGCTAATTAAGCATGGCATGAGCAACTATAATCTCTAATTGTCATTGCAAACATGTTTCATTCATAATAGGCTGAATCAGGAATGATGAACTAATCATATTTACAAAAAACAAGATAGGTCGAGTTCATACCAGCTTCTCTCATCTCAATCAGTCCATCATATATCGTCATTATTGCCTTTCACTCGCATCGCACCGAACGGTGTGGATAATAATAATAATGCACGGCATTGACTAAGCTGGAATCGCAAGCATTTAATACAAGGGAGAAGACAAGGTAATTTGGGCTCTTGGTTAAATCAACAATAATGCATATGAGAGCCACTCAACATTTTCATCATGGTCTTCTCTCTCAATTCTTAAAGAAAAGAAATAAAATAAAACTATTTACTCGAAAACTCCCAACAAACAAAAAGAAGAACGAGAAATCTTTTTGGGTTTTATTTTAATTACTACTACAGGCATGGAAAGTAAACTAGGTAAAAGCTACAACTAAATTTTTGGTTTTTCTTAAGGTTTTTCGATACACAAGAAGAAGGCTTAGAAAAGAAAATAAACTAGCATGGATAGTACAATGAAAAGTATGAGCACCAACAACTGGCATGAGTGTGTGAACATGAATGTAATGTCGGTGAGAATACGTGATTTCAAGCTTAGGCTTATGGCCTGTTGGTCTATGGCCACCATCGGCCCGGTGGATATCCAAAGTTGTAACTGGGTCGTGATCGAGATGCAGCTACATCGCCGACAAGCTGCAGCTTGAGGCGAGCTGCCTCGTCCTCCTTTCATACTGCTCGCCTCCTCCTGGTTATAACAAATCTCCTTTTGCCCGAAAGTCAAAGAAAGTAGGAGGAGGAGAGCAACATGTACATCATGACGCCCTCACAAAGATTAGTCGGCATCGAGGAACTGTTCATTCCTCTCAACAAACTAATGGCTAACCATAGCATTATAATCTAGATAAGGAGGAGGTAACTCCATATCATTTTCATGTATGGGCACATCAAGATAATTAGCTACACGAGTCGCATAAATTCCACCAAACAAATCTCGACTTGTATTGTTAAGATGCAACCATCATGCAACAATGGCCTCCAAGTTATATTGTTTATCACCTAATACGGCACTCTTGAGGACACTAAGATCTGGAACGCACATGTGGGAAGCCTCATCTTTACCGTTAATGCATCTACCTATAAACAGGCAAAATAACGATGGAAGGAAAATGAATGCCCCTATGGTAGCTTGTGTGATTTCTCTAGATTCCCCACAAAGGATACTAGCAAGAAAGTCTTTATATTCAGATTTGCGAGGTTCGCTAGCATTGCCCCATCAAGGAGTTTACAAGCAAAGATTAAAATATTCTAGGTCCATGGTATATGATTTATCATAAAGATCAAATAAAACAAAGATGATAATTGCACGAGGATGTAAATTGAAACCTTCTCACAAAGGAATTAGTTAGGTAGTAGTATTGTAGGCACTTATCCGACACGAAGCCCTCAAGATCAAGTTACGCATATACGCCCAAATTCATTCTTGATGTCTGCCTGGACCATAAACTCTTCTGACGGCCATTCACAAGGCCGCACTTGAGCTTCCCTTGGTGGTTCATCGTCCGGCTCATGTATCGCGAGCCTTGGTCCTTGCTTCCTTGAGGAACCACCTTGGTACATTTTCCTGAACATTTTTATTTCTCTAAAAAATTTCTGAAATTTTTAGTGACTCAAAATAAAAGTAACCAAACTCAACAAGATTGGTAGCAACTACTCCCACAAGTGCCTAGAGGCTATATCATGCATTAAAACTACTTTGGACCATATAAATTTGACATGCAAGCTCAAGAACAGGGTCACCTTAGCAGCAAAAATTTGCAATAAATAAAGCACTAGAACAAAAACTAATTGGACCATTGGAGGAGTCACATACCAAAGAACAATCTCCCCAAACAGTTTTGTGATTGGAGCTTTGAGAAAGGAGATCAAAAATGGCAGCAAAATGAGCTAGAACACGGGTCTGAGCTATGGGAGGATTTTTTCTGGAGGAAGACGAAGTGAGGGTGCAGGAATAAGTGGAGGGGTCAACGGGCCCCACGAGGTAGGGCCACGCCTCGCACCCTCGTGGCCGATGGTGGGGCCCCGGTGTGTTCTCAGTGCGATATTCTTAAATATTCTACAAAAAATCATATTTCATTTTGGGATGTTTGGAGAACTTTTATTTTCGGGTATTTTTATTACAAGGATAATTCGTAAAATGCATGTAAAATACTATTTTGCTTTATTTAATCTAAATAACAGAAATTAAAAGGAGGGTATAGAGAGTTGTGTTTTGTAACTTCATCCATCTCATGCTCATCAAAAGGAATCCACTAACAAGGTTGATCAAGTCTTGTTAACAAACTCTTCCTAATCGCATGAAACCGAGAATTTTTTAATAACACTAGGTTACCTCAACGGGATATGCACGCCCCAACAATAAGAATATCATATTTCTTCTTGATAGTAGGAAGAGGGAATGCAAACCTCCAATAGTAATTGTTGAAGTTTTTCCAATAGAATTGATACTGCTATTTGAGGTTGTTTCTAAAATGTACCGTATGCTCATTACCATTAACATGAAAAGTGAAATTGCCTTTGTTGCAATCAATAACAGCCCCCGCAGATTCAAAAGGGTCTACCAAGGATAATCGACATACTATCGCCCTCGGAATATCAAGAATAACGAAGTCCGTTAAAACAAGAACGCTTGTAAACACAACAGTACATCCTCACAAATACCGACTGTGTATAGCAGTTGATTTATCGCCATTTGTAAAGATATTTCAGTAGGTTTCAACTTATTCAAATCAAGTCTACGATATAAAGAGAGAGGCATAACACTAACACCGCTCCAAGATCACATAAAGCGGTTTTAACATAGTCTCTTTTAATGGAGCATGGTATAGTTGGTACTCCCGGATCTCCTAGTTTCTTAGGTATTCCACCTTTAAAATTATAATTGGCAAGCATGGTGGAAATTTCAGCTTCCGTATCTTTCTTTTATTTGTAACAATATCTTTCATGTATTTAGCATAAGGATTCATTTTAAGCATATCACCAAGCGCATACACAAAAAGATAGGTCTAAGCATTTCAAAGAAAGCGCCCAAAATCCTCATCATCCTTTTTCTTGGATGGTTTAGAGGAAAAGTCATGGGTTTCAACCCATGGTTCTCTTTCTTTACTGTGCTTCCTAGCAACGAAGTCTCTTATCATAACATTGATTCTTTGATTGTGGGTTATCAAGATCAACAACATGTTCAATCTCTACATCATTGTTATTGCTAGGATGAGCATCAACATGAACATCATCATTAACATTATCACTAGGTTCATGTTCATCACCAGATTGTGTTTCAAAGATCGTAAATAGAAATATCATTGGGATTCTCAGGTGGGTCAACAATAGGTTCACGAGAAGCATGCAAAGTCCTATCATTTTTCTTTTTCTTCCTCTTAGAAGGACTTGGTGTATCAACATTAGTTCTCTGATAATCTTGCTCAACTCTCTTAGGGTGACCTCATGATACAAAGGTTCTTGAGTCGCTTTTACCCCTCTAGTCATAACTCTAACAACATTATCATTTTTTATTTAATTCATTGAGCAAATCATCTTGTGCTTTAAGCACTTGTTCTACTTGAGTGGTAAACCATAGAAGCATGTTTACTAATAAGTTTAAGTTCACCTTTAACTCTAGACATATAATCGCCAAGTGTTCAATCATGTAAGTCAGAAGCGACCGACCCAAAAATCGTCAAGTCTCCGTGTTCTGCATCATCCCAAGATCATGCCGCACTCACAAAGACATTGATGAAATAATCAAAGTTCAATCACACCTGAATTTATTACACGGTTCTCATATCGAGTCTTTATTACAATAGAATAAATTCGTCAAGGCCAACTCATGAGAAATAAACTAAGTAAAGCTGCGAAGGGTAGAAGAATAGCGAGTCCATCCGACTCCATTGGGCAATCGCCAAGCGCGGATCGTAGCCTCACTCCTGATCGAATAATCCTCTCGCAACATAAGACGCTGCAGCCTGTAGGTCAGCATTTTGAATATGCGGCAAGTCATGAAGAGAGAACAATAATAAAATTTCTAACACTATATGCAATTTGGTGTGGGCTCTAAGTTTCATCATTTTGCTAAAAGCCGCTTTTTCCCTACAATAATGGACTTGTTTGCAACTACTACAAAATTGTTGGTAATTATTGAGATGGTTCCACCAACCAATGTCTCATTCCCAAATATTAATTAATAACCCCTCAATTAATTTATTAATTTCAATGTTGAGATTTCAATACTTCCAAGTTCCAGAGGCTCAAATTGTCCGTGAATCGGGACACGGCTAATCGATTAGATCTTTTCTCCGCAGAGGTTTGCGACTTTACCCGCAAGAATCGCTCCTCCTTTTTAAGTCTTCGTGACTTCATGGTGTTTGAAGACGGACGAACGAAACAGGTCTTCCAAGAGTTCCTCCGCCACCGCCGTACCCATCCAATCCTACCGCTCTTCTACATCTCGTAGCACCGCCCACCAGAGTCACACCTAGGGTTGACCAAGCCGAGCCCATAATGGCTTGCGGCTGCATGTAAGCTTCCGTCAATGGGGTATCCATCCGCCTCTTCGTGGCTGGGTGAAGCTCCGCAAGATGTCATGGCGCTTCTCCATGCATCCCGCCAACCACTGGGTTCTCCAGGTGCCCACAACCGCCCTCCACCCAAAGAGTGAATTTCAAGTCCATCTTGAGCTTGAAGTTCATGGGTTGTCATCATCTTGACTCTCACATCTCCCTTATGAATTCACTCAACCAACCCCGCTCACGAGCATAGCAAAATAAACTACTTCCCGGTCATGGTAACAAGGGAATTGGGTTCATCCTACCTCATGATACTACTCAAGAACATAACTTCAAAATTTCACCTACTGCATGCATGGTGGGAGGTATAATTCTAATGCAATAAAAGCATAGGTATTGTAAAGAACATGATCAATGACTTGCCTTTGCGACGATCTTCGAAAGCTAGGGACTCGTGGTAGCAAGCTTCAGACCGAAATTCTACCGGGCAAACAACAATCATAATAAGCATATAGCACATGATCACTTAGCATAACAAAGATAGTAATACTAAACACACAAAACAAACAAATCAAAACCCAAAGAAAAACTCAAGGAATCCAACTCATTGTTTTCCTACTTCAAGCAACAACTAAAATAGTTTTACATAACAAAAATTTCTTAACAGAACCTAAGCATGGGTTTTGTTAACTTAACAGAAAAGAATTCATCATGCAACTAGGAGCAAAAAGAATCACTTTAAAAGCTAGTATAAAACTCCTATTAGGCCTAAAACAATCCTAGCAAGAAAAATAAAATAAAAGTTTTATTTACTATAAATAAAAGTTCATGCTCTAAAGTTACAGAAACTAATCAAGAATAAACTATCACATAGTAGAAATAAAATTATTTGCTAATTAAAACAATAGGAAAACAAGAGCTGGTTGAATAAATAGGAATAACATGATTCTGGTTAAAACTATTTTTTATTAATTTCTAAAATGCCCAAATAAATTCCTACGATTAGGCAATGTCAAAACAAAGTTGTGACAAAAGAATCACTAAAAATAATATTCCTAACTCATTTTATAGCAGAATTACTATTCTGTCTAAATCTAAAATAAAGCAATTTTAAATAATTTTAATATGACTAATTATATTTTCTACAGAAACTATAAGAAATTTGCAAACCCATAAAAAAGAATCACTTAAAAATATTAAGTAATTTAAAAGATATGATTTTTCAAAATGAAACTATTCTGTTAAAAACAGAAACGAAAAATAAAATTAAAACGAAACCGCGCTAATGGGCCTATCTAGCTCTCGGCATAATATAACTAAATCGGGCCCTAGGGATTAAACCGAGTCGGGCCGGTCTAATAAAAACCCTAACTAAACCGAACTAACCGGTTTATTTGAATAAACCCATTCTTCGGGTTCTAATCTAACGCGTCCGATCTAGATCTAACGGCGCGGGACTCGGCGATTTACCGAGGCGGCGACGGCGACGGATTTCGATCCGGTGGTCGGGGACGCGGCGGAGAGGTCCGGGGAAAGCGGGGTGGCGAGGGAACCTCGGGTGGAGTTGGGCGAGCCTGGGAGGTGCGAGGCGCTCGGGACGGGCTAATGGCGGCAAGGCGCACTGGCCCGCGAGCGTAGCGGCGAGAGGGAGGGTCGGGCGAGGGGCGAGGGGGGGAACGGGTCGAGGGGGGGTATTTATAGGGGAAAGCGCCGACTTGGACGAGGGGGCACCGATGGATCGGATGAGATCCCGAGATCTGGGGTTCCATGAAGCGCACGCTGGTGACTTGGGTGAGGGAAGAAGGAGGTGGGGCCCGGTGTCGATGGGTGAGGAGAGAGGGATCGGGCGGGCGACCGTCCGAGGGTTTTCGGCGAGGGCGCTGGGCGGTCACGGGCTACTGGCGCAGCCGGGCATGCTGGTGGTCGCACTGTGGGCCTCGCGCTGGCCGGGCCTGGGCTATACTGGCCACGCCTCGGTCCTCCTTTTCATTTTTTTTTGAATTTAGAGAGATGGGAGAAAAATACTTAAATATAAATATTTTATATAGGACATATATATATCAAAATGATCAGGGGAATATTCCCTATAATTTGAACATTTTTCCAGGGGCAAAAATCCAAACTTTATAAAAAATCATTTTTTTCTAAAATTCCAAATAAAACTCAAATTTGAATTCAAACTTTTTGGCAATGTTTTTCCTCTGATATTTTTGGAGTGTCATATTTACTCCTCTCATACTTTTTCTCAAGTATTTATCGCATAGTTTTTGAAATAACTTCCATCGCCAAATTTTGAATTCAAATGCCAACAACTCCAAAACTTCAAACTTCAAATGCCACTCAAATTCAAACAACATGCATAGATGCTTAGCTATAATTGTAAAACATTCCAAATAGGAAATTTGGGATGTTACAAACCTACCCATTTTAAGATGAATCTCGCCTCGAGATTCGGGTTGGCTAGCAAATAGGTGCGGTGGTCTCAAGGAGGTCTTCTTCGCCCTGTGTGGCTTCCTCGAGTGATGACTCCACAAAGACCTTGCAAAACTTGATGATCTTGTCGGGTGACTCGCTCAGCCTCGAGAATTCGGATGGGTTTCTCCTTATAAGTCGATCACCGTCGAGCTGTATGGCCTCTAGGGCACCGTGTCTCTCAACGGAATATCGCCATGTCGGCATGACACTTCTTCACCGAGAAACATGGAAGACATCATGAACTCCGGATAATCCTTCCGCAATTCCAACTTGTAAGCAACTTCTCCACGACGCTCGAGGATTTTTAGGGCCAATGAATCGGGTGCTAACTTTCCTTTGACACCAACCTCTTGATTCCACGGTCGAGACACACGAAGATATGCTCGGTCTCCCGCTCGTAAGTTACTTCCTATGCCATCGCTCGGCATAACTCTTCCGTCTCGATCGTATATCTTGAGTCTATCCCGAATCAGTTTGACTTTCTCTTCGAATCTCGATAAGGTCGGAACCTAAAAGTGTTCGATCTCCAACACCATCCCACAAAGAATGGTGTTCTCGCACCTCCTTCCGATAGAGCTTTGAAAGGGGCCATCTTCGATCGGTCTCGATAACTGTTGTTGTATGAGAACTCATGTATGGCAAATTATCATCCCAGCTAGACCCATAGTCTAGCACACAAGCTCTCAACATGTCCTCCGTAATATGGTTGACTCTCTCGGTCCGCCCATCTGCTCATGGATGAAAGGCTGTATCAACTCCAGCCTTGTACCCAAAGTTTCATGCAACCGATTCCAAAACTTTGAGGTAAATTGTGTTCCTCTATCCGACACGATACTCCTCGTAACTCCATGCGCATATACGATTCTGGTCATGTATATCTTGGCTAACTTAGCACCGGTATAGGTAGTCTTCACGGAATGAAGTGAGCTACCTTGGTCAATCGATCAACCACTACCCAGATGGAATCATAACCTGAACGGGTCCCGGTAATCCGTGATAAAATCCATTCCAAGTTTTTCCCATTTCCACCTGAATCGCAAAGGTTGAAGTAACCCTCGCGGCTTCGATGTTCCGCCTTTACTGCTGGCAAACATCGACATCGCTACGCATCGCAATATCCTTCTTCATACCGCCCACCGTAAACTTTCCTTCAAATCCAGATACATCTTGGTGTTACCGGGTGAATCGAGTACGGTGAATCATGAGCCTCCTCAAGAATTAGCTTCCTGAGTTCGGGATCATTGGGCACATAAATACGGTCCTCGAACCATATAGCTCAGTATTCATCCTTACGAACCCTTTAGCTTTTCCTTCATTCATCTTTTTCTTTATCTCATCAATTTCCTTGTCCGACTTCCGGCTTCACTAATCCTTTCGCCAAAGTGGACTGAACTTCCAGAGTTGCAACATATCCTCTCGAACTATCTCCACCGGAGATCTCGAGGTCATCGACTAACTCCTGGGTAATCCTCCCGCTATAAGAGTATTCACATAACTCTTACGGCTCAAAGCATCTCGCTACAACATTAGGCTTACCCGGTGGTAATGCAATCTCATGTCATAGTCCTTGATTAACTCTAGCCATCTCCTCTCGCCTCGAGGTTCAACTCTTTCATGGAAAATATACTTCAAGCTCTTATGATCTGTGTAAACATCACAATGGTTTCCGATGAGGAAATGTCTCTGTGTCTTGAGTGCATGCACTACAGCTGCTAACTCCAAATCATGTGTGGTATAATTCATCTCGTGTGGTCGAGCTGTCCGGAGGTATAAGCTACAACTTTTCCTTCCTCGCATGAGTACTCCTCCAGTCCTCGACGAGAAGCGCCACAATATACCGTAATCCTTGTGTATGTCCGCAAAATCAGCACTGGGCTGTAACCAAACGCTTCTTCAATTCCTGAAACTGGCTTCACAATCCTCGGTCCAAATGTACTTGGCATCCTTCTTCAACATCTCACCATGGGCTTGGCAATCTTCGAGAAATTCTCAATAAACCTCCGATAATATCCTCGCGAGTCCGAGAAAATCATGGATCTCCTTGACTAAGGTGGGCGACGCCAATCGGTGACCGATTCAACCTTGGCGGGTCAATCGCTATTCCTTCTCCTGAAATAACATGTCCGAGGAATCTGACTTCTTCAGCCAAAATTCACATTTGCTGAACTTGGCATACAACCGATGTTCTCAAAGCTTCTCCGTAACTAGACGCAAATGTTCCTTATGCTCTTCCTCGCCTTGGAGAAAATCAAGATATCATCGATGAACACCACGACAAACTTGTCCAGATATTCCATAAATACCATGTTCATCAAATTCATGAAGTATGCAGGGCATTAGTCAATCCAAATGACATGACGGTATACTCATATAAACCATACCGTAGTGAATGCTGTTTTGGGTATATCCTTTTCACGGATCTTCAATCGATGATACCCTCGATCAAGATCGATCTTGGAGAATACCTTGGCTCCAACTAGCTGATCAAATAGATCATTAATCATCGGCAGAGGGTACTTGTTCTTGATGGTCACGCTGCTCAAATAACGATAATCCACAACCATTCTCGTGGTTCCATCCTTCTTCTCTACCAAAAGAATCGGGCTCTCAAGGTGATGAGCTCATTTAATATATCCTTTCTCCAATAACTCATTAATTTGATTCTTGATCTCTTTCAAATCGCTCGGGGCATCCGATAGGGTCTCTTGGATATTGGGGCTGTGCCGGGCAATAACTCAATCAGAAATTCAATGTCTTTGTCCCGGTGGCATTCCCGTAATTCCTCCGAAACACATCGGGAAAATCTTACACCACCGGCACTTCTTCCTGAACAACTCCCGTGAGGGAATTCACCGATTCTTCATCCGCTACGCCTCGATACATACTTGATCCTCTTCGCCCGGGTGGTGAGCAGAATCGACTTATGGGCAAATTTATGTTTCCTTCAAACTTCGCCAACCAATCCATGCCTAGGATTACATCCAAGATCCGGGTTTCCAATACTATGAGGTCTCAAGGGAAATTTATGGTTTCGGCGTTGAGGGTTGCATGACAGCCTAAGCTCGCCATCATTTCTCCTCCCGCAGAATCGACGCAAGGGGGCTTCTAAGGGTTTTAGTGGGCAACCCATACTTTTCCACAACTACCCTTGATATGAATGAATGCGCTGCACCGTAATCAAAGAGTACCAATATCAACGCGAATTCAATAAAACTTACCAACCACAATGTCCGCTGATCATAGACGCCCTCCACGCCAATGTGGTTCACCCGAGCACGAGGAAAAGGGTTGGGCTTCTTGCTGAGCTTCCATTGCCGCTTCCATTCCTCCGCTTGGCCTCCGGCAGTCAAGGGCATAGTGCCCTGCTTTCCGCACTTGAACAGTGATGACTCAGATCTTCTCGAGTCGGGCAGGTGATTTACGTCGGGTTGCCATTGCCGCTTCCATTGCCATTTCCATTGCCCGACTTGTTGTCCTGGTTGCGTTGTTCCCATTTCCTCCATGGTTATGTCCTCCATGACTATGTCCTCCATGGTGTGATGGGTATGCCCTCCGAGTATGGGGCATAACGGGCTTCGCTGAGCTCCAGAGTTGTACTTCCCCGCCATACTTCCGCTATGCTATCAATCATTGCTGCTTGCCTTCAAGTATGGTGGCCTTGTCTACCAGCTCCGGTAGTTGGTGAAGGTAGCCACCATAAGCTGCATACCCACTCGCCATTGAGTCCTCGAGAAACTTTTTCCTGCTTTATGCATCCGTGGGCCACATCATCCGGGGCATAGCGAGCTAACTTGTTGAACTCATCCACGCATCGCCTCACAAGACGGCTTCCTCGGCGAAGTTGCGGAACTCATGCTTCTTCGCACTCATGGCTCCAATTGAAACATGAGCGTGCGAAAGCTTGCCGGAACTGATCCCACGAATGGTGGCGGCGGATATGTGGCGTGTAGTTCTCCCACAAAGAAGCTGCAGGTCCATCAAGTTGGTGCGGCAAAGCGCACCTTCTTCGTGATCGCATCCAACAAAGGACTAACTCCTTCGACCTTATGGGCTAATCATCGGCCACAATCGCTCAAGGTTGCTAGAGAACACCGCGGATTCAGCCTTAGGAATCGAGCCAAGTTGTCATCAGGGGTGGTGGCGTGGATTGTTGTTGTTGTTGTTCGTTCTCGATGAGCATCTCAGATGAGGGCATTCTCCGCCGGATCACCGGGTGAGCTCCGGGAAGTTGAGACTAGGGTCACGCCCTGAGGCATCCGTGTTTTGGAGTGGATGAGAAAATTAGAATAGAACAATGGTCTAATGAGAAAATATCACTACCCATATGAATGCACAATCATAATCACACCAATCATTTATTCAATCAACTCAAACATGGTTCAATCTCGACATAAAATTCTCACGACTAATCGAAAATAACGACCTAACTGATCGACGGAAAAATAAAATAACATGGCGGTCGACTAAATGTCTTCATCAATAATCCTTGTGTCCTCCGGTGAGATGTCCTCCGTGTGGCGCCCTCCGATGCGGCGCCTTCTGCGGCTTTCTCCAAAGGAGCTCCCTTCATAATCCTGGCTCATTGCTCACGAGGTCCGCCTATCTCCACTGGAAAAGGTCCTCTCCCAAGTCCATCTTTTCCTCTAATGCGCAACATTCATCTTCAGGTTGTCGACTTCCATGAAGTCCGTGATTTCTTCCTCATGGTCAAGGAAGTATGCGTTGCTCTCCTCCAGGCCCAGCCACGGAACAACAGCCTCCTGTACCTTCGAAGTTACGGCGAAGTCTGGATCTCCTGCTTCGAGGAGACACTCCAAGTCTTGGACATATGAGAGAATGGAGTCGCCCTCACGGCACGGATGATATCTCCGCTCGCTCATGAGAAATCATGGCGAGGTCTCGATGGATCGAGCTCGGCCTTGTACTTTTCTGAGATGTCCAAGTGCACGATAAATCGCCATGTCTCTTCCGAGGATCCAATTGAAATCGGTAAACTCAAAGTCAATAGGCTCAGATGTCCTCCAAGGTCTCTCCCCGGATATGCACTTCAATCTCAGAGCGGTATCCGCTTGAAGTGCATTGGTAGGCTTCCCGTGATCGAGGGCGAGCAATCTTCAGCTTCTTCACGATCTCGACCAGCTTGCCGAAAGGCATCGCCTCATCCGGCCGGCAAAACTCCGTAGCAAAACCGGGTGAACTCAGCCGCCATCTAGAATGTTGAAAATCGGAGAGAAGTCGAAATGAACATGAGAGAATTATGGAATGGTAAGGACATAAAATAAATAGTCTCTTCCTATGGCTTTCCGATCCTAGGGGTTATGTCCTACGGTCACGCAGTGCTCGATACCATCTCTCAGAAGCGACCTCGACCCAAAATCGGTCAAGTCTCGTGGTCTCGTATCATCCCAAGATCATGCTGGCACTCACAAGACATTGATGAAATAATCAAAGTTCAATCACACCTGAATTTATTACACGGTTCTCATATCGAGTCTTTATTACAATAGAATAAATTCGCCAAGGCCAACTCATGAGAAATAAACTAAGTAAAGCTGCGAAGCGAGAAGAATAGCGAGTCCATCCGACCCATAGGGCAATCGCCAAGCGCGGATCGTA
The DNA here is from genome assembly GCA_021605205.1 of Aegilops longissima. NCBI lineage: Eukaryota > Viridiplantae > Streptophyta > Magnoliopsida > Poales > Poaceae > Aegilops > Aegilops longissima. The sequence continues at coordinate 77,383 of JAHIAM010006198.1, read as the reverse complement.
GCCTCACTCCCGATCGAATAATCCTCCCGCAACATAAGACGTTGCAGCCGTAGGTCAAGCATTTTGAATATGCTGGCAAGTCATGAAGAGAGAACAATAATAAAAATTTCTAACACTATATGCAATTTGGTGGGGCTCTAAGTTTCATCATTTTTGTAAAGCCGCTTTTCCCTACAATAATGGACTTGTTTGCAACTACTACAAAATTGTTGGTAATTATTGAGATGGTTCCACCAACCAATGTCTCATTCCCAAATAATTAATAACCCCTCAATTAATTTATTAATTTCAATGTTGAGATTTTCGAATACTTCCAAGTTCCAGAGGCTCAAATTGTCCAGAATCGGGACACGGCTAATCGATTAGATCTTTTCTCCGCAGAGGTTTGCGACTTTACCGCAAGAATCGCTCCTCCTTTTAAGTCTTCGTGACTTCATGGTGTTTGAAGACGGACGAACGTAAACAGGTCTTCCAAGAGTTCCTTCCGCCACCGCCGGTACCCATCCAATCCTACCGCTCTTCTACATCTCAGAGCACCGCCCAGCCAGAGTCACACCTAGGGTTGACCAAGCCGAGCCCATAATGGCTTGCGGCCGCATGTAAGCTTCCGTCAATGGGGTATCCATCCGCCTCTTCGTGGCTGGGTGAAGCTCGCCAAGATGTCATGGCGCTTTCTCCATGCATCCCGCCAACCACCGGGTTCTCCAGGTGCCCACAACTGCCCTCCACCCAAGAGTGAATTTCAAGTCCATCTTGAGATTGAAGTTCATGGGTTGTCATCATCTTGACTCTCACATCTCCCTTATGAATTCACTCAACCAACCCCGCCTACGAGCATAGCAAAATAAACTACTTCGTCCCGGTCATGGTAACAAGGGAATTGGGTTCATCCTACCTCATGATACTACTCAAGAACATAACTTCAAAATTTCACCCATCTGCATGCATGGTGGGAGGTATAATTCTAATGCAATAAAAATCATAGGTATTGTAAAGAACATGATCAATGACTTGCCTTGTCACGATCTTCAAAGCTAGGGACTCGTGGTAGCAAGCTTTGCACCGAAATTCTACCGAGGCAAACAACAATCATAATAAGCATATAGCATATGATCACTTAGCATAACAAAGATAGTAATACGAAACACACAAAACAAACAAATCAAAACCCAAAGAAAACTCAAGGAATCCAACTCATTGTTTTCCTACTTCAAGCAACAACTAAAAATAGTTTTACATAACAAAATTTTCTTAACAGAACCTAAGCATGGGTTTTTGTTAACTTAATGAAAAGAATTCATCATGCAACTAGGAGCAAAAAGAATCACTTTAAAAGCTATTATAAAACTCCTATTAGGCCTAAAACAATCCTAGCAAGAAAAATAAAATAAAAGTTTTATTTACTATAAATAAAAGTTCATGCTCTAAAGTTACGAAACTAATCAAGAATAAACTATCACATAGTAGAAATAAAATTATTTGCTAATTAAAACAATAGGAAAACAAAAGAGTTGGTTGAATAAATAGGAATAACATGATTCTGGTTAAAACTATTTTTTTATTAATTTCTAAATGCCCAAATAAATTCCTTCTACGGTTAGGCAATGTCAAAACAAAGTTGTGACAAAAAGAATCACTAAAAAATAATATTCCTAACTCATTTTATAGCAGAATTACTATTCTGTCTAAATCTAAAATAAAGCAATTTTAAGTAATTTTAATATGACTAATTATATTTTCTACAGAAACTATAAGAAATTTGCAAACCAACAAAAAAGAATCACTTAAAAATATTAAGTAGATTAAAAGATATGAATTTTTCAAATTGAAACTATTCTGTTAAAAACAGAAACGAAAAATAAAATTAAAACGAAAACCGGCGCTAATGGCCTATCTAGCCCTGGCGTAATATAACTAAATCGGGCCCTAGGATTAAACCGAGTCTGACCGGTCTAATAAAACCCTAACTAAAACTCGAACTAACCGGTTTATTTGAATAAACCTATTCTTCGGGGTTCTAATCTAACGCGTCCGATCTAGATCTAACGGCGGCGGGACTCGGCGACTTACCGAGGCGGCGACGGCGACGGGCAATTGGCGGGCGACGGTTCGGGCGACTCGGTGGTCGGGACGTCGGCGGAGAGGTCCGCGGGTGCGGGCGGGCGAGGGAACCTGTGGGTGGAGTTGGGCGAGCTCGGGAGGTGCGAGGCGCCTGGACGAGGCTGGACGATGTGGCGGCGACCAGTTCTCCCATGAAGGCAAGTGCGAGAGGGAGGGGCTCAAGAGGGGGGAGGGGGGAACGGGTCGAGGGGGGTATTTATAGGGGAAAGGCCGACTTGGACGAGGGGGCACCGGATGGATCGATGAGATCCCGAGATCTCGGGTTCCGGAAAGCGGCGGCGCTGGGTGACTTGGGCGAGAAGAAGAGAGGGGGCCTGGGTGTCGCCGGTGAGGAGAGAGGGATTGGGTGGGCGACCGTCCGGGAGGGTTTTCAGGCGAGGGCGCCGGGCGTGGCCGGGCCAGGTGGTCGCGCATCAGGGCTCGGGCCACTGGCCGGGTCTGGGCTGGCTCGGGGCGCCTGGGGTCCTCCTTTTCATTTTTTTTTGAATTTAGAGAGATGAGAGAAAATATTTAAATATAAATATTTTATATAGGAAATATATATATCAAAATGATCAGAATATTCCTATAATTTGAACATTTTTCCAGGGCAAATCCAAACTTTATAAAAATCATTTTTCTAAAATTCCAAATAAAACTCAAATTTGAATTCAAACTTTTGGCAATGTTTTTCCTCTGATATTTTTGGAGTGTCATGTTTACTCCTCTCATACTTTTTTTCAAGTATTTATCGTGCATAGTTTTTGAAATAACTTCCAATCGCCAAATTTTGAATTCAAATGCCAACAACTCCAAAACTTCAAACTTCAAATGCCACTCAAATTCAAACAACATGCATAGATGCTTAGCTATAATTGTAAATCATTCCAAATAGGAAATTTGGGATGTTACATAAGCATTACGCTTCAATTGTTCACCAACATAAGCATTGAAGATTTATTGTTTAACAATAAAATTATCAAACTCATCCAAGCATTGGCTAGCAAACTTAGTAGATGGATTTCACCCTTATCAAACTATAGAGAGAATTTACCTCTATTGCTCGTGTCGGGTTATTAAGACCATGCATTTCTTCAATAGGTAAATTCTTAACATCTTCAGCTTTAATACCATTTTCTTCATAGATTTCTGCCTCTTGCATATCTTCAGATCGAGAAATAGAATACCCCTTTCTTCGGAGTTGGCTTAGAGTTGGTTCAGAAGTGTCCAATCATTATCATTACTCAATATATTATTCAATAGCAATTCAGCTTGCTCAACAGTTCTTTCTCGAAACACAACCAACACAACTATCCGGTGGTCTCCGAAGCATCGCTAGTCCATTATAATAGATATCAAGTATTTCATTTTTCTTGAGAGGATGATCGCACCATATCTAGTAAAGTACGACAAACGCTCGACACACCATTTCGCTGTGGTGTTCCGTGTATGAGCTGCTAAACTATTCCGCATTGTTTCAAATGCAAACCAAACTCAGAACTCAAATATTCTCCTCCACGATCAGATCGTAGAAATTTTATTTTGTTGTTACGATGATTTTCCACTTCACTCAAATTCTTTGAACTTTTCAAATGTTTCGCATTTATGTTTCATCAAGTAGATATACCCATATCTGCTCAAATCATTTGTGAAGGTGAGAAAATAACGATATTGCCACAAGGCCTCAACATTCATTGGACCACAAACATCAAGATGTATGATTTCCAACAAACCTTTGCTCGCCCATAGTTCCGAGAACGCGCTTTAGTCATCTTCCCATGAGGCACGGTTCGCAAGTACCAAGTGATTCATAATCAAGTGATTCCAAAAGTCCATCAAGATGGAGTTTCTTCATGCTTTTACAATCGATATGACCCAAACGGCAAGGCACAAATAAGTTGCATTATCATTATCAACTCAGATCTTTTGGTTTCAACACTATGAATATGTGTATTACTACTATCGAGATTCAATAAAATAGACCACTCTTCAAGGGTGCATGACCATAAAAGATATTATTCATATAAATAGAACAACCATTATTCTTCGACTTAAATGAATAACCGCCTCGCATCAAACAAGATCCAGATATAATGTTCATGCTTAACGCCGCACCAAATAACAATTATTTAGGTCTAAAACTAATCCCGATGGTAGATGTAGAGGTAGGCATGCATCATGATCACATCGACTTTGGAACCATTTCCCACGCCAAGATCGTCACCTCGCCCTTAGCCAATCTTCGCTAATCCGTAGTTCCTGCTTCGAGTTGCAAATATTAGCAATGTAACCAAAGATCAAATACCGTACTATCATGAGTATTAGTAAGGTACACATCAATAACATGTATATCACATATACCTTTGTTCACCTTGCCATCCTTCTTATCCGCCAAATACTTGGGGCAGTTCCGCCTGTCCACGGCTGGTGAGAAGCACTCTGGCTCAGGCTTAGGTCAGCATTTGGTTTCTTTCTCTTGAGCAGCAACTTGTTTGCTGTTCTTCTTGAAGTTCCCTCTTCTTCCTTTGCCCTTTTCTTGAAATCGGTGGTCTTGTTAACCATCAACACTTGATGCTCCTTTTTGATTTCTACCTCTGCTTTTAGTATCATGTAAGAGCTCTCGAATAGACTTGTCCATCCCTTGCATATTATAGTTCATCACGAAGCTCTTGTAGCTTGGTGGCGTGATTGAAGAATTTGTCAATGACACTATCATCGAAGATTAACTCCCGCTGAATCAAGTGATTATTATACCGCACATTTTGAGTATGTGTTCAACGATGTAACTATTTTCTCCATCTTGCAGCTATAGAACTTATTGGAGACTTCATATCTCTCAATCCGGCATTTGCTTGAAATATTAACTTCAACTCCGAACATCTCATATGCTCCATGACGCTCAAAACGCCGTTGAAGGCCCGGTTCTAAGCCGAAGCATGGCACATCGAACTATCGAAGTCATCGCTTTGCTCCCAGACGCTTTAACGCCGCTGCTTGCATCGCAGAAGCAGTTCGCACCCAAGGGTGCTTCTAGACGAATTCTTCGTGCAGCAATGAGGATAATCCTCAGTTACGGACCCATTCCGTAATTGCTACCATCATCTTTCAACTTTGCTTTCAAGGAACGCATTAAAATTCAACTGAACAACAAAGACCATCTATCTATCAAAGAAACATAGACAAGCAAAATACTATCAGTACTAAGTTCATGATAAATTTAAGTTCAATTAATCATATTACTAAAGAACTCCCACTTAGATAGACATCTCTAGTTATCTAAGTGATTACGTGATCCAAATCAACTAAACCATGTCCGATCATCACGGAGATGGAGTAGTTTCAATGGTGAACATCACTATGTTGATCATATCTACTATATGATTCACGCTCGACTTTCGGCCTCCGTGTTCGAGGACATATCTGTATATGCTAGGCTCGCCAAGTTTGAACTGAGTATTCATGGTGCAACTGTTTTGCACCCGCTGTATTTGAACGAGAGCCTATCACACCCGATCATCACGCGGTGTCTCAAAGACGAAGAACTTTCGCAACGGTGCATACCAGGAGAACACTTCTTGATATTTAGTGAGAGATCATCTATAATGCTACCACAATCAAAGCAAGATAAGATGCATAAAGGATAAACATCACATGCAATCAATATAAGTGATATGGTATGGCCATCATCATCTTGTGCTTGTGATTCCATCTCCTGCAACGTCAGTGATCACCATTGTCACCGGAGCGACACCTTGATCTCCATCGTAGCATCGCGTTGTCTTCGCCAACTATTGCTTTACGATTATCGCTACCGCTTAGTGATAAAGTAAAGCAATTACATGGCGCTTGTATTTCATACAATAAAGCGACAAACCATATGGTCCTCGCCAGCTTGTCGATAACTCGTTAGAAAACATGATCATCTCATACAATAAAATATAGCATCACGCCTCTGACCATATCACATCACAACATGCCCGCAAAACAAGTTAGACGCCCTCTACTTTGTTGTTGCAAGTTTTACGTGGCTGCTACGGGCTGAGCAAGAACCGCTTTACCTACGATCAAAACCACAACGATAGTTTGTCAAGTTGGTGCTGTTTTAACCTTCGCAAGGACCGGCGATTAAACCCTTTGCTCAACACCATGAACCAAAGTATGACATACCGTATAAAGAGCGACTTATATCGCCTACAACTCACTTTGTGTTCTACTCTGCGCATATGACATCAACGCATAAAACCTGGCTCGGATGCCATCTGGGGAACGAGTAATTTCAAAAATTTCACGCACACGCAAGATCATGGTGATGGCATAGCAACGAGAGGGAGAGTGTATGTCCACGCACTGTGAGACCGTGAAGCGAAGCGCTAACAACGCGGTTGATGTAGTCGACGTCTTCACGATCCGACCGATCCAAGTACCGAACACACGGCACTGAGTTCAGCACACGCTCAGCTCGATGACGATCCCCGGACTCGATCCAAAGAAAGTGTGGGATGAGTTCCACAAGACGACGGGCAGGACGATGATGATGCTTCATGGCGCAGGCTTCACTTAAGCTCCGCGACGATATGACCGAGGTGGAATATGGTGGAGGGGCACCGACACGCTAAGGAACGATCACGAGATCAACTTGTGTGTTATGGGGTGCCCCTGCCCCTGTGATATAAAGGAGGGAGGGAGGCGGCCTCCTAGGGTGCGCCGAGGAGTCCTACTCCCACCGAGTAGGACTCCCCTCTGCCTTGTTGAGAGGAAAAGGAGGGAAAGAGGAAGGGGTGCCGCCTCTCCTTGTCCTATTCGGACTAGGGGGAGGGCGGCCTGCCCCGCCGGCCCTCTTCTTTCTCCCTCATGGCCCACTAGGCCCAATATCCCCTGGAGGGTTCCGAACCTCTGTTCCTGAAAATCCCGATTTCATCCGAACCATTCCGATATCCAAATATAGGCTTCCAATATATCAATCTTTATGTCTCGACCATTTCGAGACTCGCTATGTCCGTGATCACATCCGGACCAACAAACTTCGCACATCAAAACTTATAAACTCATAATAAACCGTCATCGTAACGTTGTTGCAAGGACCTACGGGTTCGAGAACTATGTAGACATGACCTAGAACTATTCTCGTCAATAACCAATAGCGGAACCTCGGATGCCCATATTGGTTCCTACATATTCTTCAAGATCTTTATCACAAACCGATAACGACATAACGTTGTTCCCTTTGTCATCGGTATGTTACTTTACCCGAGATTCGATCGCTATCCAATACCTAGTTCAATCTCGCACGGCAAGTCTTTACTCATTCCGTAATACATCATCTCACAACTAACTTATTAGTTGCAATGCTTGCAAGGCTTATGTGATGTATTACCGAAGGCCTAGAGATACCTCTCCGATAATCGGAGGACAAACCTAATCTCAAATACGCCAACCCAACATGTACCTTGGAGACACCAGTAGTACTTTTATAATCACCCAACATGCCAGGACGCTTGGTAGCACCCAAAGTGTTCCTCCGTAAACGGAGTTGCATAATCTCATAGTTACAGAACATGTATAAGTCATGAAGAAAGCAATAGCAATATACTAAACGATCAAGTGCTAGGCTAACGGAATGGGTCATGTCAATCACATCATTCTCCTAATGATGTGATCCCATTAATCAAATGACAACACATGTCTATGGTTAGGAAACATAACCATCTTTGATTAATGAGCTAGTCAAGTAGAGGCATACTAGTGACTATATGTTTGTCTATGTATTCACACATGTATTATGTTTCCGTTAACAATTCTAGCATGAATAATAAACATTTATCATGATATAAGGAAATAAATAATAACTTTATTATTGCCTCTAGGGCATATTTCCTTCAGCCTCCCACTTGCACTAGAGTCAATAATCTAGATTACACGAATGATTCTAACACCCATGGAGTTTGGTGCCGATCATGTTTTGTTCGTGGAAGAGGCTTAGTCAATCGGTCTCAATCATCAGATCCGATGTATCTTGCAAATTTATGCTCCCACTTGGACTTGGTCCCGAATGAATTAGCGCCTTGATATGCTTGGTCCTCTTGTGATATCTGGATTCTTTGCCAAGGCAATTGCACCAGTATTGCTGCTGATCTTCATTGGTCCGGATGCACTAGGTATGACACCTAGATCGAAATGATCTTCATCCGCATCTTCATTTGCTACTCAAGCAGCTATGTACCGCTCACATGTAGATCCCGCCACGACGCTTTGTTTAGAACTGCACCAACCGATACTCCACCATTTAATAAAAACACGATCCGTTTGCATTTAGAATCGTCCGATCGTTGTCAAAGCTTGCATCGACGTAACCATTTACTACTAGCTCTTTGTCACCTCCATATACGGAAACATATCCTTAGTCCTTTTCGTATTTCAGATGTTCTTGACCGGTCCAAAGGATCCACTCCGATTACTTTGGTACCTTCCTGCCAAGCTTATTGCTAAGCATACGCCGTGTCCGGTACACAAGATTGCATACATGATAGAGCCTATGGTCAAGCATAGGAACATCTTTCATTTTCTCTCTATCTTCTCATTGTGGCGGGCATTGAGTCCACTCAATTTCACACCTTGTAATACAGTAAAAACCTTTCTTCGCTTGATCCATTTTGAACTTTTTCAAAACTTTATCAAGGTATGTGCTTTTGAAAGTCCAATTGCTTTGATCTATCTCTATAGATCTTGATGCCCAATATGTAAGCAGCTTCACCGAGGTCTTTCATTGAAAAACTTTTATTCAAGTATCCTTTATGCTATCCAGAAATTCTATATCATTTCCAATCAATAATATGTCGCCCACATATAATATCGAAATGCTACAGAGTCCCACTCACTTTCTTGTAAATACAAAGCTCCAAAAGTCTCAGATAAAACCATATGCTTTGATCACACTATCAAAGCGCTTATTCCAACTCCGAGAGGCTTGCACTACTATAAATTGATCGCCGAGCTTGCACACTTTGTTAGCACCTTTTGGATCAACAAAACCTTCTGTGCATCATATACAACTCTTCTTCTAGAAATCCATTCAAGAATGCTTTTACATCCATTTGCCAAATTTCATAATCATAAATGCAGCAATTGCAACATGATTCGGACAGACTTAAGCATCGCTACGGTGAGAAAGCCTCATCGTAGTCAACCCTTGAACTTGTCGAAAACCTTTCAACAAGTCGAGCTTTATAGATGCTACATTACCATCGCCGCCTTCTTCTTAAAGATCCATTTATTCTCAATGGCTTGCCGATCATCGGGCAAGTCAACCAAAGTCCATACTTTGTTCTCACATGGATCCCATCTCAGATTTCATGGCTTCCAACCATTTTATGAATCTGGCTCACCATCGCTTCATAGTTTGTAGGTTCGCCATGGTCAAGTAACATGACTTCCAATAGGATTACCGCATCACCAAAAGGATCTTACTCTAGTTGATCCACGAGTTCAAGAGAAACTTGATCTCAAGTTTCATGATCAATATCATTAGCTTCTCACTTATTGGTGTAGTTGTCACAGAAACTGTTCTTGTGATGAACTATTTTCCAATAAGGAGCAGATACGCTTATCTCATCAAGTTCTACTTTCCTCCCACTCACTTCTTTCGAGAGAAACTTTTTCTAGAAAGGATCCAATTTAGCAACGAAAATCTTGCCTCAGACTGTGATAGAAGGTGTACCAATAGTCTCTTTGGGTATCCTATGAAGACACATTCGATTTAGGTTCGAGCTTATCTGGTTGAAGTTTCTTCACATAAGCATCGAGCCCCAACTTTAAGATACGCATAACTTTGGTTTCTTCAAACCATAGTTCATAAGGTGTCGCTTCAACGGATTTTGATGGTGCCCTATTTAACGTGAATGCGCTGCCTCTAAAGCATAACCCCAAAACGATAGCGGTAAATCAGTAAGAGACATCATAGATCGCACTATATCTAGTAAAGTACGACACGACGCTCGACACACCATTTCGCCAGGTGTTCCGGTGGGAGTCTAAACTATTCCGCATTGTTTCAAATGCAAACCAAACTCAGACTCCAATATTCTCCTCCACGATCAGATCGTAGAAATTTTATTTGTTGTTACGATGATTTTCCACTTCACCTGAAATTCCTTGAACTTTTCAAATGTTTCGCATTTATGTTTCATCAAGTAGATATACCCATATCTGCTCAAATCATCTGTGAAGGTGAGAAAATAACGATAATTACCACAGGCCTCAACATTCATTGGACCACAAACATCAAGATGTATGATTTCCAACAAATCCTTTGCTCGCTCCATAGTTCCGAGAACTGCTTAGTCATCTTGCCCATGAGGCACGGTTCGCAAGTACCAAGTGATTCATAATCAAGTGATTCCAAAAGTCCATCAAGATGGAGTTTCTTCATGCTTTTACAATCGATATGACCTAAACGGCAAGTACACAAATAAGTTGCATTATCATTATCAACTCAGATCTTTTGTTTCAACACTATGAATATGTGTATTACTAGTATCGAGATTCAATAAAATAGACCACTCTTCAAGGGTGCATGACCATAAAAGATATTATTCATATAAATAGAACAACCATTATTCTCGACTTAAATGAATAACCGCCTCGCATCAAACAAGATCCAGATATAATGTTCATGCTTACCCTGCACCAAATAACAATTATTTAGGTCTAAAACTAATCCCGGTAGATGTAGAGGTAAGTAATTGATCACATCGATTTTGGAACCATTTCCCACGCGATCGCCACCTCGCCCTTAGCCAATCTTCGCTATCCATAGTTCCTGTTTCGAGTTGCAAATATTAGCAATGTAACCAAGATCAAATACCTGTGCATCATCGCAGTAGTAAGGTACACATCAAAACATGTATATCACATACCTTTGTTCACCTGCCATCCTTCTTATCCGCCAAATACTTTGGGGCGCCGCCCAAAGTCCAAACCTGGTGAGAGAAGCACTCGGGCCAGTGCTTAGGTCCATTTCTGTTTTTCTTGAGCAGAACTTGTTTGCTGTTCTTCTTGAAGTTCTTCTTCCCCTTGCCCTTTTCTTGAAACTGTGGTCTTGTTAACCATCAACACTTGATGCTCCTTTTGATTTCTACCTCCGCTGCTTTTAGCATTATGAAGAGCTCGAATAGACTTGTCCATCCCTTGCATATTATAGTTCATCACGGTTCTTGTAGCTTGCGGCGTGATTGAAGAATTTGTCAATGACACTATCATCGTGAAGATTAACTCCTCAGCTTGAATCAAGTGATTATTATACCTGCATATTTTGAGTATGTGTTCACCGACGTAACTATTTTCCTCCATCTTGCAGCTATAGAACTTATTGAGACTTCAGATCTCTCAATCCGGCATTTGCTTGAAATATTAACTTCAACTCCGGAACATCTCATATGCTCCATGACGCTCAAAACGCCGCTGAAGCCCTGTTCTAAGACGTAGCATGGCACACCGAATATCGAGTAGTCATCACTTTGCTCGCCAGACGCTCTAACGCCGCCGCTTGCATCGAAGAGTTCGCACCCAGCGTGCTTCTAGGACGTAATTTTCCTCGCGGCAGCAATGAGGATAATCCTCAAAGTTACGGACTCCAGTCCGTAATTGCTACCATCATCTTTCAACTTTGCTTTCAAGGAACGATTAAAATTCAACTAACAAAGACGAGCCATCTATCTACAAAGAAACATAGACAAGCAAAATACTATCAGTACTAAGTTCATGATAAATTTAAGTTCAATTAATCATATTACTAAAGAACTCCCACTTAGATAGACATCTCTAGTTATCTAAGTGATTACGTGATCCAAATCAACTAAACCATGTTCGATCATCACGTGAGATGGAGTAGTTTCAATGGTGAACATCACTATGTTGATCATATTCATTATATGATTCACGCTCAACCTTTCGGGTCTCCGGTTCGAGGCCATATCTGTGATATGCTAGGCTCGCTAAGTTTGACCTGAGTATTCGCTGCAGCAATCTGTTTTGCACCCGCTGTATTTGAACGTAGAGCCTATCACACCCGATCATCACGCGGGTGTCTCAAAGACGAAGAACTTTCGCAACGGTGCATACTAGGGAGAACACTTCTTGATATTTAGTGAGAGATCATCTTATAATGCTACCGCCAATCAAAGCAAGATAAAATGCATAAAGGATAAACATCACATGCAATCAATATAAGTGATATGGTATGGCCATGATCATCTTGTGCTTGTGATTCCATCTCAAGCACCGTGATCACCATTTTCACCGGCGCGACACCTTGATCTCCATCGAAAGATCGTTGTCGCCTCGCCAACTATTGCTTCTACTTATCATCGCTACCGCTAGTGATAAAGTAAAGCAATTATGATGCTTGTATTTCATAATAAAGCGACAACCATATGGCTCCTGCCAGTCGTTTATAACTCTTACATGTAACATGATCATCTCATACAACATGCCCTGCAAAACAAGTTAGACGCCCTCTACTTTGTTGTTGCAAGTTTTACGTGGCTGCTACGCTGAAAGCAAGAACCCTTCTTACCTACGCATCAAAACCACAACGATAGTTTGTCAAGTTGGTGTTTTTAATTCGCAAGGACGGGCGAGCTACACTCGCTCAACTAAAGTGAGAGAGACAGACACCACCGGTCACCTTTAAGCAACGAAAGTGCTCGGGCGTGAAACCAGCCTCGCGAAGCGTGCCAGATGTCGGTCCGGCCGCTTCATCTCACAATACCGCTGAACCCAAGTATGACATGCCGGTAAGCAAGATGACTTATATCGCCCACAACTCACTTGTGTTCTACCGCATATGACATCAACGCGATAAAACCCGGCTCGATGCCATCATGGGGAACGAGTAATTTCAAAAATTCCACGCACACGCAAGATCATGGTGATGGCATAGCAACGAGAGGGGAGAGTGTATGTCCACGCATCTCATAGACCGAAGCGGAAGCGTTATAACAACGTTGATGTAGTCGCACGCCTCACGATCCGACCGATCCAAGTACCGAACGCACGGCACCTCCCGAAGTTCAGCACACGCTCAGCTCGATGACGCATCCCGGACTCGATCCAGAAAGTGTCGATGAGTTCCGCACGACGCGGCACGATGATGATGCTTCATCAGGCCAGGTCGCCTTAAGCTCCCGACGATATAACCGAGGTGGAATATGGTGGAGGGGGCACCGACACGCTAAGGAACCATCACGAGATCAATGTGGTTAGGGGTGCCCCCGCGCCTGTGATATAAAGGAGGAGAGGAGCGGCCGTCTCCTAGGGTGCGCCGAGGAGTCCTACTCCCACCGAGTAGGACTCCCTCTGCCTTGTTGGAGAGGAGGAAAGAGGAAAGGGGGCGCCGCCCACCCTGTCCTATTCGGACTAGGGGAGGGGCCTGCCCCCGCCCCTCTTTCTCCCTCATGGCCCACTAAGGCTCAATATCCCGGAGGGTTCCGAACTTCCTGTTCTAAAAATCCTGATTTCATCCGGAACCATCCCGATATCCAAATATAGGCTTCCAATATATCAATCTTTATGTCTCGACCATTTTAGACTTCGCCTGTCCATGATCACATCCGGACCAACAAACTTCGCACATCAAAACTTATAAACTCATAATAAACCGTCATCGAACGTTGTGCGTATGGACCTACGGTTCGAGAACTATGTAGACATGACTAGAACTATTCTCAATAACCAATAGCGAACCTCGGATGCCCATATTGGTTCCTACATATTCAAGATCTTTATCACTAAACCGATAACTATTAATACGTTGTTCCCTTTATCGTATATGTTACTTACCCGAGATTCGATCGCCGGTATCCAATACCCACCTAATTCAAGCACTGCAAGTCTTTTACCGTTCGAATACATCATCTCACAACTAACTTATTAGTTGCAATGCTTGTGCGCTTATGTGATGTATTACCAGAAGGCCTAGAGATACCTCTCCACAATCGGAGTGACAAAACCTAATCAAAATACCAACCCAACATAAACTTTGGAGACACCGTAGTAATTCTTTATAATCACCCACATTGCCAGGACGCTTGGTAGCACCCAGTGTTCCTCCGTAAACGGAGTTGCATAACTCATAGTTACGTGAACATGTATAAGTCATGAAGAAAGCAATAGCAATATACTAAACGATCAAGTGCTAGGCTAACGGAATAATATGTCAATCACATCATTCTCCTGATGTGATCCCATTAATCAAATGACAACACATGTCTATGGTTAGGAAACATAACCATCTTTGATTAATGAGCTAGTCAGAGGCATACTAGTGACTATATGTTTGTCATGTATTCACACATATTATGTTTCCGTTAATACAATTTAGCATGAATAATAAACATTTATCATGATATAAGGAAATAAATAATAACTTTATTATTGCCTCTAGGCATATTTCCTTCAAAGATTGCAAGGTCTTTCCATAAGCACATATGGCTATTTACGGAATATGCTCACGTTATATTGATGAACTGAGCACGCCAGATGCCCTAGGTTATAATCGCCTCATGATGAATATCATCGAACAAGTCACCCATCCGATGCCTATGAATTTATCTTATATTGTTGCTAAGTTACTATCAAGTATCACTGCTAATTTGCTACAACTGCTATCACTGTTATTTGACCGTTGGTTGTTGCCATTTATTATCAAAACTATCATAATAGTTTGCTACTGATCACTTTGTCGCAGATAATTAATCTCCACAGTGGTTGAATTGAAAACTCAGCTGCTAATACCTTGAAATATTCTTTTGCCCCTTTGTCGAATCTATAAATTGAATACTTCACCGAAAACTGCTGCATCCCTCATACTTATGAGTTATCAAGACCTTTTTCCGGGCGCCATTGCGGGAGTATAGCTATATTTGTTGAGTCACTTGGGATTATTATCAATTTATCACTATGAAGAATCTAAAGGACGTTAAGATTTAAGATTTATCCTCTAAGACGAGGGGAGGTAAAACACATCAAGTTCTCGCTTTTGGATTCACCTTCCGTATAAGTAAACTTGCAACACCACCACATGCTATTAATTCGATATGTCATGTTGATGATGATATTTCTACTCAATGATGCTTATGATGATGCTAGTACCTTGCTTGATGATGATGTGCCACTTGGCAACAAAATACACTTCCGTGATGATACGTGTTAGTCATGAGGGTCGCTTTTGTCATGCATGTACATCCATGAAAAATTTATGACAGTAATCAAGATAGTCATACCGTGGCCGTCAGAAGTGTTCCATGACATTACAAAATTATCATCACGGAAGTGTCCACTTCCATGACGATAAATCGCGTCACGTATGCTTTCGCCAAGGGTGACCGACATGCGCATCCACCGTAACGGAACGCCTGTTTATCGGGTCGGGTTTTGATCCGATAACTCATTAACAGCCCCGACCAATGGGGATTTTCCACGTAAAAATCATGGCTAGAGGAAACACGGTCTACCATCGCTGGGGATGTATGTCATCCACTCATCGGATGTATGCTTATGATACATCGACATGGGCACTACCAAAGGGCCCATTCTATGGGCTCGCCCGCTTGACTTGGTCAAAGTCACGGCCGCCCATGGAAAGCTCCTCAACGGCCTGTTCGCATATAGCCCATTTACAGCCCGCAACCCAAGGCCCTGCTACGCCTATCCCAATTAGGCCCAAGAGCGCTATCCGCCGCTAATATGATTCAGCACTGCCACTTCTCGCCCATGTATATATGACGTTTCGCCCATATGAGGCCCTTTGTAACTCTTGGCCCATTAGCGGCCCGTGCTCAAACCGCCCGTAATGAATAAAGGTATCACTTATACCCATTAACGCCCGTTATTCCGCTAATGCTTAGCCCGTTAACTTTCGCCTCTCGAGGGCCCATTTATTCTGGGCTATTTGCAAGATTCGTTACACGCCCATTATCGCTATTTTCGCTAGGCCAAATTCAGCCTGTCTGTTACAAGGCCGCCCGCTTAGGACCGTTAGTCTCTGGGCCATTTTCATAGCATCACCAACACGGCCTATTAACGGCCTATGGTGAGCCCATAAAACGACGTTTCCATTAAAGGTTCGCTCACGGCCCATTAAAGGCCCATACAAGACCCATAATGAGCGGCGCCCATGGATCCTACGAGACGCATAAGGCCCATGGATTCTACGAGACGAGAAGGACCATGGACCCACGAGACGAGAAAGCCCATGGATCCTACGAGATGTAGAAGGCCCATGGATCCTATGATACGAGAAGGCCCATGGATCCGATTTACTTGTGAAGGCCATGGTCGGGCAGTTGGCCCCTGCTTGAACGATATAGCATATTCAAAGAATTATCCTACCAATACTATCACCCTAAAAAGCATACACTATTACAAAAAGAGATCAAGGCATAGAAAGGTAGAATAATCCTACACTATACAATAAAGAAATTACAGCCATTATACCCACCGGGCATTATGGTTCGCACAGTGATAATAAAGCATACACAAACAAAGAAATTACATACACCGGGCAAATACAGCTCATACATCATGGACGCGCATCAACTTAACTCCATTTGAACTATAATATCTTCGAAAATATGATTGGTCGGATTCAGATAGCACAAATTTCAGTCCGCAAAATCTCCAACCTTCATGGTTACCTCAAAGGTCTTGTTTTATTTTTTGACTCGCATCTAATACCCGCATGTCCAGCCTCAACTTGTTGATTATACATGGACAATCATGCATGTCTTCTAGTTGATGCTCGAGAACATCAAGACATTCCAATTCCAATCCATAATCATTCGTAACGGTCATGCCGCATCGCTCGCAGATCTTTGTGTTGATGTCACTTCATCCTAAATGTTTCGTAAGTACACATGACTAGGGCAAATATATAGTTACAAAGAAGGAAGCTAACAAGACACTATTTTGTACTACATGGCAAAACAGACTAACAATAATGTTACACGCCACTTTCAAAAAAATGTTACATCATGAACATAAGGTGTGATATTTTAAAATTATAAAAATATAGTATGTGCAGCCCGTATTGTGAATCCTCTTAGCTCACCAGGAGCATGATGTTAGCCCAATCAAAACACGCATAAGTTACAAATTTAGACAACATGTTGTGATAAGTAAGCAAGCAGTTGGCCATTCTGTGCCTCAATTAAAGTCTTAGGGAGCATAATGAACAATAAAGGGTTTCATACAAACATACTACAAGGCAAAACTATGCAATCATTAGAGTATAAACTAGATTGTGAGCCCCATGCAATAATAGTTGGTTAATAGACTTCAAAGCTTCAGCACACTTCGCAGAGTAATTAAATGGTAAGGCCTTTAATTATGTCAACTAATAGTGACACAAGCAACCTAACATCGTGCACGATTATTTGGGCATCTCATTAACCGAGGACAAAAGCAATTGAAAAGAGAAAATTAACTGCGCTCAAACAAACAAGGAATTGAACTGTTGAGTTGCATACAAAGGACTTACCTTAGCAGGTTGAAGAGGCTCAACAGCAGCTCCTACTCTCTTGCAAGGCTCCTTCCTAACATCTTGTACTTGGAAATCCTCAATCTTATCTTCATTGCACCCCTCGCAAGGTGACACAAACTAGTTACTCGCCTCCTTGGAAGATAAATATGCATACTTTTCCAAATCAGGAACACAAAAGGATGAGATTATAACAAAACAACACCATAATGAAACATGCCAGATCTCTGCACTTGCACACAATGAAATGAGCATTTACTATGTCTCAGACTTTGTAAAAACTAGGCATACCTTCGAATCGGATCTCCGTGTACTCTTGGAGAGCCCATCAGAGTGTACAACCAAACCTTTATGTCAATATGAGTTAGACAAGGCCCCACTACAAAGAGCCCTTAGTGTTTAAAATTGACAAGCTCATAGAGTGTTAGGTCAAGAAAACAAGTAATCAAAGCAAACAGTCCTAGTATGGCTGGCCGATGCAAACAAGCAATTGAATGTATGTGAGCAAATCTTACATATCAAGAAAAGAAGCAAAGAAGGAGGCTTAAAGACCATCACTTGAGTGACCCATTTGCATTTAAACATCATTGCAACGATGAACTAACATAAACATTGCATATTCCAGATTCTACAATGGAATGCACATGTATTAGGTTATGCCATGTATGATGATGCCTAAATGTACGATAGTGTGGAGTGATTCATCATTGCACGACAATTGAATTGCAGGTTAAGGGCCGCTCGATTCCGCTTTTCGTGGCATATTGTCAAAATAAGCCATAAAAGATGTAAAGAAGTCATTTTTGATTTATGGGCTTGGGCTTAACTAATTTCGCTTTGAGGGGGGTGGTTTTGTAGAACCTCACTAAAATTGAAGGAAGGGGAATAGTGAAATGACTCGGTTGTTCCGCCTATATTACACTCAAATGAAACTGCCGACGCCCTGTCACACCTGCATTCATTGCCCTGCCCGCTTGCATCTCTCCTTCCTTCTACTCAATCCCCGCTCAAAGACTAGGGTTCCTCCAACGAGCCGCCATCGGGTCTCATCTCGCCCGTCCTCGATGATGCTATGTCCAGCTAGGCTACATGGCCGGCGGTAAATCTCCCGCTTCTCCTCCTCCGGGCGCCGCCTCATTCTCATGGTCTCCAAAGAATGCTCCACCGTGGGTTCGTCTAACGTGACTATCTAAGCAAGGCCGCACAACTACGCCTAATGCCACATCACGGCGCACCTATTCTCCTCCTCCTGTGCCATGGCCTTGAGGTTGTTGAAGGATGAGCTCATCCAACAAGGTGAGGATCTCTAGTTTTTTGCCAAATTTTCATTCTCGATCGACTCTATGATGAATTGCTATGAGCTCGCTTCGCTGTCGCTATATGATGCATTGCTATGAGCTGCTCTTGCTGCTGCTATATGATGAATTGCTATGAGCTGCCGTGTATGATGAGTTGCTATGAGCTGCCGCCGCTATATGATGAATTGCTATGAGCTCATTGCCGCTATATGATGAGTTGCGCGCTTCTGTCGCCGCTATATGACGAAGTTGCTACAAGCTGCTGCCTCGCCGCTATATGATGAATTGCTATGAGCTGCTCCTCTATATGATGAATTGCTATGAGCTGCTCCTGCCGCTGCTATATGATGAATTGCTATGAGTCAGCCGTATATGATGAATTGCGCATCGTCACTGTGATGATGAGACATCATAGATCGCATCATATCTAGTAAAGTACGACATAACGCTCGGACACACCATTTCGCTGTGGTGTTCCGTGTATGGAGCTGCTAAACTATTCCGCATTGTTTCAAATGCAAACCAAACTCAGAACTCAAATATTCTCCTCCACGATCAGATCGAGAAATTTTATTTTGTTGTTACGATGATTTTCCACTTCACTCAAATTCTTTGAACTTTTCAAATGTTTCAGACTTATGTTTCATCAAGTAGATATACCCATATCTGCTCAAATCATTTGTGAAGGTGAGAAAATAACGATATTCGCCACAAGGCCTCAACATTCATTGGACCACAAACATCGTGATGTATGATTTCCAACAAATCCTTTGCTCGCCCATAGTTCCGAGAACGCGTTTTAGTCATCTTGCCCATGAGGCACGGTTCGCAAGTACCAAGTGATTCATAATCAAGTGATTCCAAAAGTCCATCAAGATGGAGTTTCTTCATGCTTTTACACCGATATGACCCAAACGGCAAGTACACAAATAAGTTGCATTATCATTATCAACTCAGATCTTTTGGTTTCAACACTATGAATATGTGTATTACTACTATCGAGATTCAATAAAATAGACCACTCTTCAAGGGTGCATGACCATAAAAGATATTATTCATATAAATAGAACAACCATTATTCTCTCGACTTAAATGAATAACCGCCTCGATCAAACAAGATCCAGATATAATGTTCATGCTTAACGCCGGCACCAAATAACAATTATTTAGGTCTAAAACTAATCCCGATGGTAGATGTAGAGGTAGCGTATGCCATCGCGATCACATCGACTTTGGAACCATTTCCACGCCGATCGTCACCTCGCCCTTAGCCAATCTTCGCTAATCCAGTTCCTGTTTCGAGTTGCAAATATTAGCAATGTAACCAAAGATCAAATACCCGTGTACTATCATGTAGTATTAGTAAGGTACACATCAATAACATGTATATCACATATACCTTTGTTCACCTTGCCATCCTTCTTATCCGCCAAATACTTGGGGCAGTTCCGCCTGGTCCAACCTCTGCAAGAGAAGCACTCAGCCCAGGCTTAGGTCCAGATTTGGGTTTCTTCTCTTGAGCAAAGAACTTGTTTGCTGTTCTTCTTGAAGTTCCCTTCTTCTTCCTTTGCCCTTTTCTTGAAACTGTGGTATTGTTAACCATCAACACTTGATGCTCCTTTTGATTTCTACCTCCGCTGCTTTTAGCATTATAAGAGCTCGAATAGACTTGTCCATCCCTTGCATATGATAGTTCATCACGAAGCTCTTGTAGCTTGGTGGCAGTGATTGAAGAATTTGTCAATGACACTATCATCGTGAAGATTAACTCCCAGCTTGAATCAAGTGATTATTATACCCAGACATTTTGATTATGTGTTCACCGACGTAATTATTTTCTCCATCTTGCAGCTATAGAACTTATTGGAGACTTCATATCTCTCAATCCGGCATTTGCTTGAAATATTAACTTCAACTCCCGAACATCTCATATGCTCCATGACGCTCAAAACGCCGCTGAAGGCCCGGTTCTAAGCCGAAGCATGGCACATCGAACTATCGAGTAGTCATCGCCTTTGCTCGCCAGACGCTCTTAACGCCGCCGGCCATCAAGAAGCAGTTCGCACCCAAAGTGGTGCTTCTAGGACGAATTTTCCGCAGCAATGAGGATAATCCTCAAGTTACGGACCCACCGTGTAATTGCTACCATCATCTTTCAACTTTGCTTTCTCAAGGAACGATTAAAATTCAACTAACAACAAAGACGAGCCATCTATCTACAAGAAACATAGACAAGCAAAATACTATCAGTACTAAGTTCATGATAAATTTAAGTTCAATTAATCATATTACTAAAGAACTCCCACTTAGATAGACATCTCTAGTTATCTAAGTGATTACGTGATCCAAATCAACTAAACCATGTCCGATCATCACGTGAGATGGAGTAGTTTCAATGGTGAACATCACTATGTTGATCATATCTATTACATGATTCACGCTCGACCTTTCGGTCTCCGTGTTCGAGGACATATCCAGATATGCTAGGCTCGCAAGTTTGAACTGAGTATTCCGCAGGTGCAACTGTTTTGCACCCGCTGTATTTGAACGTAGAGCCTATCACACCCGATCATCACGCGGTGTCTCAAAGACGAAGAACTTTCGCAACGGTGCATACTCAGTGAGAACACTTCTTGATATTTAGTGAGAGATCATCTTATAATGCTACCGCAATCAAAGCAAGATAAGATGCATAAAGGATAAACATCACATGCAATCAATATAAGTGATATGGTATGGCCATCATCATCTTGTGCTTGTGATTCCATCTCCAAGCACCGTCAGGATCACCATTGTCACCGAGCGACACCTTGATCTCCATCGTAGCATCGTTGTCGCCGCCAACTATTGCTTTACGATTATCGCTACCGCTTAGTGATAAAGTAAAGCAATTACATGGCGCTTGTATTTCATACAATAAAGCGACAACCATATGGCTCTCGCCAGCTTGCCGATAACTCGTTAGAGAACATGATCATCTCATACAATAAAATATAGCATCACGCCTTGACCATATCACATCACAACATGCCCTGCAAAAACAAGTTAGACGCCCTCTACTTTGTTATTGCAAGTTTTACGTGGCTGCTACGGGCTGAGCAAGAACCGCTTTACCTACGCATCAAAACCACAACGATAGTTTGTCAAGTTGGTGCTGTTTTAACCTTCGCAAGGACCGGGCGAGCTAACCTCGGTTCAACTAAAGTGAGAGAGACAGACACCCGCCGGTCACCTTTTAAGCAACGAAAGTGCTCAAGCGGTGAAACCAGTCTCGCGAAGCGCACGCTGTAATGTCGGTCCGGCCGCTTCATCTCACAATACCGCTGAACCAAAGTATGACATGCTGGTAAGCAAGATGACTTATATCGCCCACAACTCACTTGTGTTCTACTCATGCATATGACATCAACGATAAAACCTGGCTCGATGCCACTCATGGGGAACGAGTAATTTCAAAAATTTCCTACGCACACGCAAGATCATGGTGATGGCATAGCAACGAGAGGGAGAGTGTATGTCCACGCACTGTGAGACCGTAAGCGGAAGCGCTATAACAACGCGTTGATGTAGTCGACGCCTTCACGATCCGACCGATCCAAGTACCGAACGCACGGCACCTCCGAAGTTCAGCACACGCTCAGCTCGATGACGATCCCTGACCCGATCCAGAAAGTGTCGGGATGAGTTCCACAAGACGACGGCGCAGGACGATGATGATGCTTCATCGCGCAGGGCTTCACTTAAGCTCCGCGACGATATGACCGAGGTGGAATATGGTGGAGGGGGCACCGCACACGCTAAGGAACGATCACGAGATCAACTTGTGTGTTATGGGGTGCCCCTGCCCCAGATATAAAGGAGGAGGGGAGGTGCGGCCGCCCTCCTAGGGTGCGCCGAGGAGTCCTACTCCCACCGAGTAGGACTCCCTCTTGCCTTGTTGGAGAAGGAAAGGGGAGGGAAAGAGGGGGGGCCGCCTCTCCTTGTCCTATTCGGACTAGGGGAGGCGCGCCTGCCCCGGCCGGCCTCTCCTTCTTTCCCTCATGGCCCACTAAGGCCCAATATCCCCGGAGGGTTCCGTAACTTCTGTTCCTAAAAATCCCGATTTCATCCGAACCATTCCGATATCCAAATATAGGCTTCCAATATATCAATCTTTATGTCTCGACCATTTCGAGACTCCTCGTCATGTCCGTGATCACATCCGGACCAACAAACTTCGCACATCAAAACTTATAAACTCATAATAAACCGTCATCGTAACGTTGTTGTATGGACCCTACGGGTTCGAGAACTATGTAGACATGACCTAGAACTATTCTCGTCAATAACCAATAGCGGAACCTCGATGCCCATATTGGTTCCTACATATTCTTCAAGATCTTTATCGGTCAAACCGCATAACGACATACGTTGTTCCCTTTGTCATCGGTATGTTACTTACCCGAGATTCGATCGCTGGTATCCAATACCTAGTTCAATCTCGCTATCGCAAGTCTCTTTACTCATTCCGTAATACATCATCTCACAACTAACTTATTAGTTGCAATGCTTGCAAGGCTTATGTGATGTGTATTACCGAGAAGGCCTAGAGATACCTCTCCACAATCGGAGTGACAAAACCTAATCTCAAATACGCCAACCCAACATGTACCTTTGAGACACCTGTAGTACTCCTTTATAATCACCCAGCTTACGCTAGGACGCTTGGTAGCACCCAAAGTGTTCCTCCGTAAACGGAGTTGCATAATCTCATAGTTACAGGAACATGTATAAGTCATGAAGAAAGCAATAGCAATATACTAAACGATCAAGTGCTAGGCTAACGGAATGGGTCATGTCAATCACATCATTCTCCTAATGATGTGATCCCATTAATCAAATGACAACACATGTCTATGGTTAGGAAACATAACCATCTTTGATTAATGAGCTAGTCAAGTAGAGGCATACTAGTGACTATATGTTTGTCTATGTATTCACACATGTATTATGTTTCCTTAATACAATTCTAGCATGAATAATAAACATTTATCATGATATAAGGAAATAAATAATAACTTTATTATTGCCTCTAGGGCATATTTCCTTCAGCCTCCCACTTGCACTAGAGTCAATAATCTAGATTACACAAGAATGATTCTAACACCCATGGAGTCTTGGTGCTGATCATGTTTTGCTCGTGGAAGAGGCTTAGTCAACGGTCTGCAACATTCAGATCCGTATGTATCTTGCAAATCTCTATGTCTCCCACTTGGACTTGGTCCCAATGGAATTGAAGCGCCTCTTGATATGCTTGGTCCTCTTGTGAAATCTGGATTCCTTTGCCAAGGCAATTGCACCAAGATTGTCACAGAAGATCTTCATTGGTCCCGATGCACTAGGTATGACACCTAGATCGAAATGAACTCTTTCATCCGCATTCTTCATTTGCTGCTCCAAGCAGCTATGTACTCCGCTTCACATGTAGATCCCGCCACGACGCTTTGTTTAGAACTGCACCAACCGACACCCCACCGCTTAATAAAAACACGATCCGGTTTGCGATTTAGAATCGTCTCGGATCAGTGTCAAAGCTTGCATCGACGTAACCATTTACGACTAGCTCTTTGTCACCTCCATATACGAGAAACATATCCTTAGTCCTTTTCGTATTTCAGATGTTCTTGACCGCTGTCCAAAGGATCCACCTCGATTACTTTGGTACCTTCCTGCCAAGCTTATTGCTAAGCATACGCCAGTCCGTACACAGCATTGCATACATGATAGAGCCTATGGCTGAAGCATAGGAACATCTTTCATTTTCTCTCTATCTTCATTGTGGTCGGGCATTGAGTCCGACTCAATTTCACACCTTGTAATACAGTAAAAACCTTTCTTTGCTCGATCCATTTTGAACTTTTTCAAAACTTTATCAAGGTATGTGCTTTGTGAAAGTCCAATTGCCGCCTTGATCTATCTCTATAGATCTTGATGCCCAATATGTAAGCAGCTTCACCGAGGTCTTTCATTGAAAAACTTTTATTCAAGTATCCTTTATGCTATCCAGAATTCTATATCATTTCCAATCAATAATATGTCGCCCACATATAATATCGAAATGCTACAGAGCTCCCACTCACTTTCTTGTAAATACAGCTTCTCCAAAAGTCTCAGATAAACCATATGCTTTGATCACACTATCAAAGCGCTTATTCCAACTCCGAGAGGCTTGCACTGCACTATAAATTGATCGCTGGAGCTTGCACACTTTGTTAGCACCTTTTGGATCAACAAAACCTTCTCGTTGCATCATATACAACTCTTCTTCTAGAAATCCATTCAAGAATGCAGTTTTACATCCATTTGCCAAATTTCATAATCATAAAATGCAGCAATTGCTAACATGATTCGACAGACTTAAGCATCGCCACGGGTGAGAAAGTCTCATCGTAGTCAACCCTTGAACTTGTCGAAAACCTTTCGCAACAAGTCGAGCTTTATAGACAGCTACATTACCATCAGCGCCGCCTTCTTCTTAAAGATCCATTTATTCTCAATGGCTTGCCGATCATCGGGCAAGTCAACCAAAGTCCATACTTTGTTCTCATACATGGATCCCATCTCAGATTTCATGGCTTCCAGCCATTTTATGGAATCTGGGCTCACCATCGCTTCTTCATAGTTTGTAGGTTCGC
The DNA here is from genome assembly GCA_021605205.1 of Aegilops longissima. Lineage (NCBI taxonomy): Eukaryota > Viridiplantae > Streptophyta > Magnoliopsida > Poales > Poaceae > Aegilops > Aegilops longissima. Next base: position 51,779 of record JAHIAM010006198.1, on the reverse strand, counting down.
CATGGTCAAGTAACATGACTTCCGTAATAGGATTACCGCATCACTCAAAAGCGGATCTTACTCTAGTTGACCCACGAGTTCAAGAGAAACTTGATCTCAAGTTTCATGATCAATATCATTAGCTTCCTCACTTATTGGTGTAGTTGTCACAGAACCGGTTCTTGTGATGAACTATTTTCCAATAAGGGAGCAGATACAGCTTATCTCATCAAGTTCTACTTTCCTCCCACTCACTTCTTTCGAGAGAAACTCTTTTCTAGAAAGGATCCGAATTTAGCAACGAAAATCTTGCCCTCAGATCTGTGATAGAAGGTGTACCAATAGTCTCTTTGGGTATCCTATGAAGACACATTCGATTTAGGTTCGAGCTTATCCGTTGAAGTTTCTTCACATAAGCATCGCAGCCCCAAACTTTAAGATACGACAACTTTGGTTTCTTGCCAAACCATAGTTCATAAGGTGTCGCTTCAACGGATTTTGATGGTGCCCTATTTAACGTGAATGCGCCGCCTCTAAAGCATAACCCCAAAACGATAGCGGTAAATCAGTAAGAGACATCATAGATCGCACCATATCTAGTAAAGTACGACACGACGCTCGACACACCATTTCGCTGTGGTGTTCCGGTATGGAGTTGCTAAACTATTCCGCATTGTTTCAAATGCAAACCAAACTCAGAACTCAAATATTCTCCTCCACGATCAGATCGTAGAAATTTTATTTTCTTGTTACGATGATTTTCCACTTCACTCTGAAATTCTTTGAACTTTTCAAATGTTTCAGATTTATGTTTCATCAAGTAGATATACCCATATCTGCTCAAATCATCCGTGAAGGTGAGAAAATAACGATACCCGCCAAGGCCTCAACATTCATTGACCACAAACATCAAGATGTATGATTTCCAACAAATCTTTGCTCGCCCATAGTTCCGAGAACGGCGTTTTAGTCATCTTGCCCATGAGGCACGGTTCGCAAGTACCAAGTGATTCATAATCAAGTGATTCCAAAAGTCCATCAAGATGGAGTTTCTTCATGCTTATAATCGATATGACCTAAACGGCAAGTACACAAATAAGTTGCATTATCATTATCAACTCAGATCTTTTGGTTTCAACACTATGAATATGTGTATTACTACTATCGAGATTCAATAAAATAGACCACTCTTCAAGGGTGCATGACCATAAAAGATATTATTCATATAAATAGAACAACCATTATTCTCTCGACTTAAATGAATAACCGCCTCGCATCAAACAAGATCCAGATATAATGTTCATGCTTAACGCTGCACCAAATAACAATTATTTAGGTCTAAAACTAATCCCGATGGTAGATGTAGAGGTAGCGTGTCAATCGCGATCACATCGACTTTGGAACCATTTCCCACGCCAGATCGTCACCTCGCCCTTAGCCAATCTTCGCTAATCCGTAGTTCCTGCTTCGAGTTGCAAATATTAGCAATGTAACCAAGATCAAATACCTGTGTACTATCGCGTATTAGTAAGGTACACATCAATAACATGTATATCACATATACCTTTGTTCACCTTGCCATCCTTCTTATCCGCCAAATACTTGGGGCAGTTCCGCCAAAGGTCCAAATTGCTTGCAGAGAAGCACTCTGGCCTGTGCTTAGGTCCGCATTTGGGTTTCTTCTCTGAGCAGAACTTGTTTGCTGTTCTTCTTGAAGTTCCCTTCTTCTTCCCTTTGCCCTTTTCTTGAAACTGTGGTCTTGTTAACCATCAACACTTGATGCTCCTTTTTGATTTCTACCTCCGCTGCTTTTAGCATTATGTAAGAGCTCGAATAGACTTGTCCATCCCTTGCATATTATAGTTCATCACGAAGCTCTTGTAGCTTGGTGGCAGTGATTGAAGAATTCTGTCAATGACACTATCATCGTGAAGATTAACTCCCAGCTTGAATCAAGTGATTATTATACCCAGACATTTTGAGTATGTGTTCACCGATGTAACTATTTTCTCCATCTTGCAGCTATAGAACTTATTGGAGACTTCATATCTCTCAATCCGGCATTTGCTTGAAATATTAACTTCAACTCCTGGAACATCTCATATGCTCCATGACGCTCAAAACGCCGTTGAAGGCCCGGTTCTAAGCCGTAAAGCATGGCACATCGAACTATCGAGTAGTCATCACTTTGCTCGCCAGACGCTCTAACGCCGCCATTGCATCATCAGAAGCAGTTCGCACCCAGCGGTGCTTCCAGGACGAATTCTTCCGTGCAGCAATGAGGATAATCTCAAGTTACGGACCCAGTCCGTAATTGCTACCATCATCTTTCAACTTTGCTTTCAAGGAACGCATTAAAATTCAACGGAACAACAAAGACGAGCCATCTATCTACAAAGAAACATAGACAAGCAAAATACTATCAGTACTAAGTTCATGATAAATTTAAGTTCAATTAATCATATTACTAAAGAACTCCCACTTAGATAGACATCTCTCTAGTTATCTAAGTGATTACGTGATCCAAATCAACTAAACCATGTCCGATCATCACGTGAGATGGAGTAGTTTCAGTGGTGAACATCACTATGTTGATCATATCTACTATATGATTCACGCTCAACCTTTCGGTCTCCGTGTTCCGAGGCCATATCTGTATATGCTAGGCTCGTCAAGTATGACCTAAGTATTCCGCGGTGCAACTGTTTTGCACCCGCTGTATTTGAACGTAGAGCCTATCACACCCGATCATCACGCGGTGTCTCAAAGACGAAGAACTTTCGCAACGGTGCATACTCAGGAGAACACTTCTTGATATTTAGTGAGAGATCATCTTATAATGCTACCGCCAATCAAAGCAAGATAAGATGCATAAAGGATAAACATCACATGCAATCAATATAAGTGATATGATATGGCCATCATCATCTTGTGCTTGTGATTCCATCTCCAAGCACCGCCGTGATCACCATCGTCACCGGCGCCGACACCTTGATCTCCATCGTAGCATCGTTGTCGCCTCGCCAACTATTGCTTCTACGACTATCGCTACCGCTTAGTGATAAAGTAAAGCAATTACATGGCGCTTGCATTTCATACAATAAAGCGACAACCATATGGCTCTCGCCAGCTTGTCGATAACTCGTTACAAAACATGATCATCTCATACAATAAAATATAGCATCATGACCATATCACATCACAACATGCCCTGCAAAACAAGTTAGACGCCTCTACTTTGTTGTTGCAAGTTTTACGTGGCTGCTACGGGCTGAGCAAGAACCGTTCTTACCTACGCATCAAAACCACAACGATAGTTTGTCAAGTTGGTGTTGTTTTAACCTTCGCAAGGACCGGGCGAGCCACACTCGGTTCAACTAAAGTGAGAGAGACAGACACCCGCCGTCACCTTTAAGCAACGAAAGTGCTCAAGCGGTGAAACCAGTCTCGCGAAGCGCACGCAGAATGTCGGTCCGGCCGCTTCATCTCACAATACCGCTGAACCAAAGTATGACATGCTGGTAAGCAAGATGACTTATATCGCCCACAACTCACTTGTGTTCTACTCGCATATGACATCAACGATAAAACCAGGCTCGATGCCATCATGGGGAACGAGTAATTTCAAAAATTCCTACGCACACGCAAGATCATGGTGATGGCATAGCAACGAGAGGGGAGAGTGTGTCCACGCACTCAGAGACCGTAAGCGAAGCGCTATAACAACGCTGTTGATGTAGTCGACGCCTTCACGATCCGACCGATCCAAGTACCGAACGCACGGCACCTCCGAAGTTCAGCACACGCTCAGCTCGATGACGATCCCCGGACCCGATCCAGAAAGTGTCGGGATGAGTTCCACAAGACGACGGCGCAGGACGATGATGATGCTCCATCACGCGCAGGCTTCGCTTAAGCTCCGCGACGATATGACCGAGGTGGAATATGGTGGAGGGGGCACCGCACACGGCTAAGGAACGATCACGAGATCAACTTGTGTGTATGGGGTGCCCCCTGCCTCCAGATATAAAGGAGGGAGGGGAGGTGCGGCCGGCCTCCTAGGGTGCGCCGAGGAGTCCTACTCCCACCGAGTAGGACTCCCCTCTTGCCTTGTTGGAGAAGGAAAGGGGAGGAAAGAGAAGGGGGCGCCGCCTCTCCCTTGTCCTATTCGGACTAGGGGAGGGGGCGCGCCTGCCCCGGCCGCCCTCTTCTTCTCCCTCATGGCCCACTAAGGCCCAATATCCCCGGAGGGTTCCGTAACCCCTGTTCCGAAAATCCCGATTTCATCCGAACCATTCCGATATCCAAATATAGGCTTCCAATATATCAATCTTTATGTCTCGACCATTTCGAGACTCCTCGCCATGTCCGTGATCACATCCGGACTCAACAAACTTCGTACATCAAAACTTATAAACTCATAATAAACCGTCATCGTAACGTTGTTGCGCATGGACCCTACGGTTCGAGAACTATGTAGACATGACCTAGAACTATTCTCGGTCAATAACCAATAGCGGAACCTGGATGCCCATATTGGTTCCTACATATTCTTTGAAGATCTTTATCGGTCAAACCGCATAACGACATACGTTGTTCCCTTTGTCATCGGTATGTTACTTACCCGAGATTCGATCGTCGGTATCCAATACCTAGTTCAATCTCGCACGCAAGTCTCTTTACTCGCTCCGAATACATCATCTCACAACTAACTTATTAGTTGCAATGCTTGCAAGGCTTATGTGATGTGTATTACCGAGAAGGCCTAGAGATACCTCTCCGACAATCGGAGTGACAAAACCTAATCTCAAATACGCCAACCCAACATGTACCTTTGGAGACACCTGTAGTACTCCTTTATAATCACCCATTACGTTGCAGGACGCTTGGTAGCACCCAAAGTGTTCCTCCGTAAACGGAGTTGCATAATCTCATAGTTACAGGAACATGTATAAGTCATGAAGAAAGCAATAGCAATATACTAAACGATCAAGTGCTAGGCTAACGGAATGGGTCATGTCAATCACATCATTCTCCTAATGATGTGATCCCATTAATCAAATGACAACACATGTCTATGGTTAGGAAACATAACCATCTTTGATTAATGAGCTAGTCAAGTAGAGGCATACTAGTGACTATATGTTTGTCTATGTATTCACACATGTATTATGTTTCCGGTTAATACAATTCTAGCATGAATAATAAACATTTATCATGATATAAGGAAATAAATAATAACTTTATTATTGCCTCTAGGGCATATTTCCTTCAAAGATTTCATGCAAGGTCTTTCCATAAGCACATATGGCTATTTACGGAATACATGCCTACGTTATATTGATGAACTGGAGCTACTGCCGTATGCCCTAGGTTATAACTGTCTCATGATGAATATCATCGAACAAGTCACCGATCCGATGCCTATGAATTTATCTTATATTGTTGCTGCTAAGTTACTACTGTTATCGGTACTGTTGCACTTGCTACAACTGCTATCACTGTTACCGGTACCGTTGTGTTGCTGCTACTATTATCAAAACTATCATAATAGTTTGCTACTGATCACTTTGCTGCAGATAATTAATCTCCACGAGTGGTTGAATTGAAAACTCAGCTGCTAATACCTTGAAATATTCTTTGGCTCCCCTTGTGTCGAATCTATAAATTTGGGTTGAATACTCTACCCTCGAAAACTGTTGCGATCCCCTATACTTATGAGTTATCAAGACCTTTTTCTGGCGCCATTGCCGGGGAGTATAGCTATATTTGTTGAGTCACTTGGGATTATTATCAATTTATCACTATGAAGAATCTAAAGGACGTTAAGACTAAGATTTATCCCTCTAAGACGAGGGGAGGTAAGGAACTACCATCAAGTTCTGTTTTGGATTCACCTTCTGGTATAAGTAAACTTGCAACACCACCACATGCTATTAATTCTGATATGTCACAAGTTATTGATGATGATACTTCTACTCTGAATGATGCTTATGATGATGCTAGTACCTTGCTTGATGATGATGTGCCACTTGGCACTACAAAAAAATACACTTCCGTGATGATACGTGTTAGTCACAGTAGGTCGCTTTTTTGTCATGCATGTACATCCATGAAAAATTTATGATGTAATCAAGATAGTCATACCGCGGCCGTCAGAGAAGTGTTCCATGACATTACCAAAATTATCATCACGAAGTGTCCACTTCCATGACGATAAATCGCAAGGCTGTCATGTAAGCCATTTCGCCAAGGGTGACCGACACGCGGCATCCACCGTAACGGAACGCCGCTAAGCTATCGGGTCGGGTTTTGGATCCGATAACTCATTAACAGCCTCGACCAATGGGGATTTTCCACGGTAAAATCATCATTGGCTAGAGGAAACACGGTCGGCTCATCGCTGGGACAGATGTCATCCACTCACCGGATGTATACGCCTATGATACATCGACAGTGGCACGCCCAACAAAGGCCCATTCTATGAAAAGGTCGCCCGCTTGACTTGGTCAAAGTCAAGCGGCCGCCCATGGAAAGCCCGCAACGGCCTGCTCGCATATAGCCCATTTACAGCCCGCTAACCCAAGGTCTGCTACGCCTTATCCCAATTAGGCCCAAGAGCGCCATCCGGGCCGCCTAATATGATTCCAGCCCGCTTACTTCTCGCCCATGTATAGCCCATGACGCCTTTCGCCCATATGAGGCCCTTTGTAACTTTTTGGCCCATTAGCGTCGTGCTCAAACCGCCCGTAATGAACAAAGGTATCACTTATACCCATTAACGCCCGTTATTCCGCTAATGCTTTAGCCTGTTAACTTTCGCCTTCCGAGGGCCCATTTATTCTTGGGCTCATTTGCAAGATTCGTTACTTACGCCCATTATCGCTACTTTTCGCTTGTAGGCCAAATTCAGCCTGTCTGTTATAGCCGGCCCGCTTAGGACCGTTAGTCTGTGGGCCATTTTCATAGCATCACCAACACGGCCTATTAACGGCCCGTTATGGTCAGCCCATAAAACGACGCGCTTTTCCATTAAAGGTCTGCCCACGGCCCATTAAAGGCCCATAAAGACCCATAATGAGCCGCGGCCCATGGATCCTACGAGACGACAAGGCCCATGGATTCTACGAGACGAGAAGGACCATGGACCCACGAGACGAGAAAGCCCATGGATCCTACGAGATGTAGAAGGCCCATGGATCCTATGATACGAGAAGGCCCATGGATCCGATTTACTTGTGAAGGGCCATGGTCGGGCGAAGTTGGCCCTGCTTGAACGATATAGCATATTCAAAGAATTATCCTACCAATACTATCACCTCTAAAAAGCATACACTATTACAACAAAGAGATCAAGGCATAGAAAGGTAGAATAATCCTACACTATACAATAAAGAAATTACAAATTCGATTATACCCATCGGGCATTATGGTTCGCACAGTGATAATAAAGCATACACAAACAGCAAATTACATACACTGGGCAAATACAGCTCATACATCATGGACGCCGCATCAACTTAACTCCATTTGAACTATAATATCTTCGTAAAATATGATTGGTCGGATTCAGATAGCACAAATTTCAGTCCGCAAAATCTCCAACTCCTTCATGGTTACCTCAAGGTCTTGTTTTATTTTTTGACTCGTGATCTAATACCCGCATGTCCAGCCTCAACTTGTTGATTATACATGGACAATCATGTGCACGTTGTCTTGCCACCTCTAGTTGATGCTCGAGAACATCAAGACATTCCAATTCCAATCCATAATCATTCGTAACGGTCATGCCGCACCGCCGCAGCAGATCTTTGTGTTGATGTCACTTCATCCCGAAATGTTTCGTAAGTACACATGACTAGGGCAAATATATAGTTACAAAGAAGGAAGCTTAACAAGACACTATTTTGTACTACATGGCAAAACAGGACTAACAATAATGTTACACGCCACTTTCAAAAAAATGTTACACATCATGAAACATAAGCAGTGATATTTTAAAATTATAAAAATATAGTATGTGCAGCCTGCATACGTAAATCCTCTTAGCTCACCAGAGGAGCATGATGTTAGCCCAATCAAAACACGCATAAGTTACAAATTTAGACAACATGTTATGATAAGTAAGCAAGGCAAGTTGGCCATTCTGTGCCTCAATTAAAGTCTTAGGGAGCATAATGAACAACAAAGGGTTTCATACAAACATACTACAGCAGGCAAAACTATGCAATCATTAGCGTAGTATAAACTAGATTGTGAGCCTCATGCAATAATAGTTGGTTAATAGACTTCAAAGCTTCAGCACACTTCGCAGAGTAATTAAATGGTAAGGCCTTTAATTATGTCAACTAATAGTGACACAAGTACCTAACATCGTGCACGATTATTTGGGCATCTCATTAACTCGAGGACAAATAAAGCAATTGAAAAGAGAAAATTAACTGTGCTCTGAAACAAACAAGGAATTGAACTGCTGAGTTGCATAAAGGACTTACCTTAGCAGGTTGAAGAGGCTCAACAGAGCTCCTACTTCTCTTGCAAGGCTCCTTCCTAACATCTTGTACTTGGAAATCCTCAATCTTATCTTCATTGCACCCTCTCGCAAGGTGACACAAACTAGTTACTCGCCTCCTTGGAAGATAAATATGCATACTTTTCCAGTCTCAGAACACAAAAGGATGAGATTATAACAAAACAACACCACATAATGAAACATGCCGATCTCTTGCACTTGCACACAATGAAATGAGCATTTACTATGTCCAGACTTTGTAAAAACTAGGCATACCTTCGAATCGGATCTCCAGTACTCTTGGAGAGCCCATCAGAGTGTACAGCCAAACCTTTATGTCACCTATGAGTTAGACAAGGCCCCACTACAAAGCAGCCCTTAGTGTTTAAATCGCTGACAAGCTCATAGAGTGTTAGGTCAAGAACAACAAGTAATCAAAGCAAACAGTCCTAGTATGGCTGGCTGATGCAAACAAGCAATTGAATGTATGTGAGCAAATCTTACATATCAAGAAAAGAAGCAAAGAAGGAGGCTTAAAGACCATCACTTGAGTGACCCGATTTAAGGGCATTTAAACATCATTGCAACGTATGAACTAACATAAACATTGCATATTCCAGATTCTACAATGGAATGCACATGTATTAGGTTATGCCATGTATGATGATGCCTAAATGTACAGATAGTGTGCAGAGTGATTCATCATTGCACGACAATTGAATTGCAGGTTAAGGGCCGCTCGATTCCGCTTTTCGTGGCATATTGTCAAAATAAGCCATAAAAGATGTAAAGAAGTCATTTTTGATTTATGGGCTTGGGCTTAACTAATTTCGCTTTGAGGGGGGGTGTTTTGCAGAACCTCACTAAAATTGAAGGAAGGGGAATAGTGAAATGACTCGGTTGTTCCGCCTATATTACACTCAAATGAAACTGCCGACGCCTGCGTCACACCTCGCATTCATTGCCCTGCCCGCTTGCATCTCCTCTCCTTTCCCTATACTCAATCCCCGCCTCAAAGACTAGGGTTCCTCCAACGAGCCGCCATCGGTCTCATCCGCCTGGTCCTCGATGATGCTATGTCCAGCTAGGCTACATGGCCGGGCGGTAGGGCAAATCTCCGGCTTCTCCTCCTCCGGGCGCCTCATTCTCATGGTCTCATGGATCCTACGAGATGTAGAAGGCCCATGGATCCTATGATACGTAGAAGGCCCATGGATCCGACGACTTGTGAAGGGCCATGGTCGGGCGAGTTGGCCCCCGTTTGAACGATATAGCATATTCAAAGAATTATCCTACTCAATACTATCACCTCTAAAAAGCATACACTATTACAACAAAGAGATCAAGGCATAGAAAGGTAGAATAATCCTACACTATACAATAAAGAAATTACAGCCGATTATACCCACTGGGCATTATGGTTCGGCACAGGTGATAATAAAGCATACACAAACAGCAAATTACATACACTGGGCAAATACAGCTCATACATCATGGACGCGCATCAACTTAACTCCATTTGAACTATAATATCTTCAGAAAATATGATTGGTCGGATTCAGATAGCACAAATTTCAGTCTGCAAAATCTCCAACTCCTTCATGGTTACCTCAGTGTCTTGTTTTATTTTTTTGACTCCTGCATCTAATACCCGCATGTCCAGTCTCAACTTGTTGATTATACATGGACAATCATGTGCACGTTGTCTTGCCACCTCTAGTTGATGCTCGAGAACATCAGCACATTCCAATTCCAATCCATAATCATTCGATAACGGTCATGCCGCCTTGCTCATGAGATCTTTGTGTTGATGTCACTTCATCCCGAAATGTTTACGTAAGTACACATGACTAGGGCAAATATATAGTTACAAAGAAGAAGCGAACAAGACACTATTTTGTACTACATGGCAAAACAGGACTAACAATAATGTTACACGTCACTTTCAAAAAAAAATGTTACACATCATGAAACATAAGCAGGTGATATTTTAAAAATTATAAAAAATATAGTATGTGCAGCCTGCATACAGAAATCCCTCTTAGCTCACCAGAGGAGCATGATGTTGGGGCCCAATCAAAAACACAGACAAGTTACAAATTTAGACAACATGTTGCGTATAAGTAAGCAAGCAGTTGGCCATTCTGTGCCTCAATTAAAGTCTTAGGGAGCATAATGAACAACAAAGGGTTTCATACAAACATACTACAGCAGGCAAAACTATGCAATCATTAGCGTAGTATAAACTAGATTGTGAGCCTCATGCAATAATAGTTGGTTAATAGACTTCAAAGCTTCAGGCACACTTCGGCAGAGTAATTAAATGGTAAGGCCTTTAATTATGTCAACTAATAGTGACACAAGTACCGAACATCAGGCACGATTATTTGGGCATCTCATTAACTGAGGACAAATAAAGCAATTGAAAAGAGAAAATTAACTGTGCCTGAAACAAACAAGGAATTGAACTGTTGAGTTGCATACGGTGACTTACCTTAGCAGGTTGAAGAGGCTCAACAGCTCCTACTTCTCTTGCAAGGCTCCTTCCTAACATCTTGTACTTGGAAATCCTCAATCTTATCTTCATTGCACCCCTCTCGCAAGGTGACACAAACTAGTTACTCGTCTCCTTGGAAGATAAATATGCATACTTTTCCATCTGTGAACACAAAAGGATGAGATTATAACAAAACAACACCACATAATGAAACATGCCGATCTCTTGCACTTGCACACAATGAAATGAGCATTTACTATGTCTCAGACTTTGTAAAAACTAGGCATACCTTCGAACTGGATCTCCGGTACTCTTGGAGAGCCTCTCAGTAGTGTACAGACCAAACCTTTATGTCACCTATGAGTTAGACAAGGCCCCACTACAGCAGCCCTTAGTGTTTAAATCGTTGACAAGCTCATAGAGTGTTAGGTCAAGAACAACAAGTAATCAAAGCAAACAGTCCTAGTATGGCTGGCTGATGCAAACAAGCAATTGAACAGATGTGTGAGCAAATCTTACATATCAAGAAAAGAAGCAAAGAAGGAGGCTTAAAGACCATCACTTGAGTGACCCGATTTAAGGGGCATTTAAACATCATTGCAACGTATGAACTAACATAAACATTGCATATTCCAGATTCTACAATGGAATGCACATGTATTAGGTTATGCCATGTATGATGATGCCTAAATGTACAGATAGCAGGCAGGAGTGATTCATCATTGCACGCACAATTGAATTGCAGGTTAAGGGCCAGTTCGATTCCGCCTTTTCAGGGCATATTGTCAAAATAAGCCATAAAAGATGTAAAGAAGTCATTTTTGATTTATGGGCTTGGGCTTAACTAATTTCGCTTTGGAGGGGGGTGTTTCGGGTAGAACCTCACTAAAAATTGAAGGGAAGGGGAATAGTGAAATGACTCGGTTGTCTGCCTATATTACACTCAAAATGAAACTGCTGACGCCCGTGTCACACCTGCATTCATTGCCCTGCCCGCTTGCATCTCCTCTCCCCTTTCCCTATACCTCAATCCCCTGCCTGCAGCACTAGGGTTCCTCCAACGAGCCGTCGCCACTGGTCTCATCTGGCCTGGTCCTCGATGATGCTATGTCCAGCTAGGCTACATGGCCGGCGGGTAGGGGCAAATCTCCCTGGCTTCTCCTCCCTCTGGCGCCGCCCCTCATTCTCATGGTCTCCAGCAGCTGCTCCACTGTGGTTCGTCCAACGCACTACTCCGGCGGGCGCTGCACAACTACGTCTAATGCCACACTACGGCAGAAGGCACCTTATTCCCCCTCCCCTCCTCCCAGGCCATGGCCTTGAGGCGTTGTTGAAGGATGAGCTCATCCAACAAGGTGAGGATCTCCTCTAGTTTTTTGCCAAATTTTCATTCTGATCGACTCTATGATGAATTGCTATGAGCTGCTTCTGTTGCTGCTATATGATGCATTGCTATGAGCTGCTCTTGCTGCTGCTATATGATGAATTGCTATGAGCTGCTGCTGTATGATGAGTTGCTATGAGCTGCTGCTGCTATATGATGAATTGCTATGAGCTGCTGCTGCTGCTATATGATGAGTTGCTACAAGCTGCTCATGCTGCTGCTATATGACGAGTTGCTACAAGCTGCTGCTCCTGCTGCTATATGATGAATTGCTATGAGCTGCTCCTGCTATATGATGAATTGCTATGAGCTGCTCCTGCTGCTATATGATGAATTGCTATGAGCTGCTGCTGGTATATGATGAATTGCGATCGTCTTGCTTTGTATGATGAGTTGTTGCTACTGCTATATGATGCTTTCAGGTGGTGCTGCTATACGATAATAACCAGCCACTTGGACCATTGAATTTCAATAAATAATTGTACTTCATTTAAATGTGGGTCATGCGTTCTTCGTTTAAATTAGGCAATGGGATCTCTATGGAAAACATTGACCAAAGTAGATTGTGCCAAGTAGATGGTATCTTTGTATTTGCATTTTGAGCAAATAGTGATGGTCTGTTTTCCTATCATATTAATTACTGCACTGGGTTCAATTTGTGATGTTTGCAAGTCAAATTAATTTCCATATGGGCAGCAAAATGAAAAAAATATAATGCAATCTAGACTTTCCACTGATCATACCAAAGATAAGCTGAAAATGCAATGAAAAGAACTGGTTGGCTTATTACATGGAGCTTATATTCACAGGTGCTTATTTTCTTAGGATAACTCGTAATAACTGTTGCTAAGAAACTTGGCTAATAGAACTGGCATACAAATAACATGTCACGATGATTGCAATGGAGGAGTGACGTACCATAGCACACTGTATAGGCTCACCCTGGCCTCTCCTTTTTTGCGATGTTCCATGAAATTGCCACATACATCTTGTACTTTTCATTGTGTAACCCTATCTGCAAGTTGACACGGCTAATTTCAGACATCTCTACATGATACTACATTGCATATCCCTTGCGCATATTTAAACCACCAATTAACGATTGTGTGCGTACCATAAACTAGCCATGACTCTGTATGCTAGACTAGCAGGCACTCTAAGGGAGCCTAATGTAGTGCACTGGAATTCCTACATGCCACCTACGATTTTGTGTAATGTACTGCCCCTGTTCCTAAATATATGTCTTTGTACAGATTCCAGTATGGACCACATACAGATGTATATAGATGCATTTTCGAGTGTAGATTCACTCATTTTGCTCCGTATGTAGAGTGGAATCTCTAGAAAGACTTATATTTAGGAATGGAGGTATGAGGTAGTATCATGTATGACATCTACATATCTAATTTAGCAGCCAGTAGTAGAAATCATTGTCTGCACAAAGGGATTACTGGTCGAAAATCCTAGCAAAGCACGCCAAGGCGAGCACAGAACAATACAAGAAAGAGAGACATGCTTACAAGATCATAGCAATGCCCCACCGGGATCTTGGTTGGCCAAGCTGTTAGATCCGTAAGAAACATCGCCCTTGTAGTTTTGCCACTGCATAATAGGTAACAATGACCGTTAGTATATTTGAAGTACATCGGCAGGTGATGCCGGACGAGTTTAAAGGTGACAAGTACCTAGGCCGTGGCGGTGGTTGGCATCCTCCGCACGGTGGGAATCAGGTTAGAAACGCTAAGGGTGATGACGCTTTGCTGCGCTGGCTGTCGGGTCCGTAAGGAGATCTAGAACCGTCGAGTAGGGTGTTTGTGGAGCGGCTTCGTAGGGTGGACTACGGTGTGGGCGAAGCGGATCTGTGGCCGTGGATGAGGGCGCAGTGAAGCTGCTCCGTGGTTGGGTTAAGGATGGTGTCGACGACGCGGATCTGCGGCCGTGGACGGGCGCCGGTTGCCCGGTGGTTGGGTTAAGGATGGTGTCGACGATGCCGATCTGCGGCCGTGGACGGGCGCCGGTTGCTGCCGGTGGTTGGGTTAAGGGTGGTGTCGACGATGTGGATCTGCGGTCGTGGATGGGGCGTCAGAAGCTGCTCCGGTAGGTTGGATGAGGGTGCCAGGAAACGGATTTGAGGCCGTGGACTTGTGAGTTGGCAAAGCGGCCCCGGTAGGGTTGAGAATGGTATAGGCGAAGCTACTCCGGTAGGGTTGAGGAAGGTGTCGGCGAAGCGGCTCCGGTAGGGTTGAGGAAGGTGTCGGCGAAGAGGATCAGAGGCCGTCGACAGGGGCGTCGGTGGGGTGGCTCCGGGGGGTGTGGACGAAGCGCCTCTGGTGGGGAGTACGAATGAGCCGCTGCAGATGCGCGGCGGTTGACGAGAGTACCGGCGAAGCAGATCCGGCGCCGTGGACAAGGCCGACATCGAATGGGCTATGGTACAAGGTGGATGAGCAGTCTACTTGTTTCTAGGGAGGTGGGAGGGTAGATGCGGCGCAGAGGCAGATCCGCGAGGTGGACGCCACCGGCAAAGTGAATGGGCTATGGTACGCGGTGGATGAGCAGTCTAGGGTTTCGAGAGGGAGGGATAAAGGGCGATGAAGTACGGACGACGTGATGTAAGATGCTCTGGTGCTGTGGAGTTAGTCGTTTTTGCGGGAGGGGGAGAGGAAATGGGGGTGCCGTGTAGTGGGGGAACCGAAAGTTACCAAAGCAGCCCCGACCTATCATGTAGATTAGGGCGGTGTGTAACTGTTGGTCTCCGTGCACCAAGGACAAAAGGGGGATTTCGCATGCTAAAGGCTAAGGTGGCGGAAATTTTAGAAGGAGGCGGGAGATTTTGCCGCCCGCGGTTTCGTTCGTATCCAGTTTCAACTAATTTTGGACCGTGCTAGCGGGAAGCTCATGCTAGACTGTACACACGGGCACGCGTCAAGCGAGTTAATAACGGTGTGAAGTCCACCCGAGAAAAAGACAATAACTCGGGATGATGCTCCGATAACTTGGACGTTGACACGGGCGCGACCAATCGTGCGGGTGTAGTGGCGCTGCTCACAAAAAAGGATCAAACGCTCAGCCTATGTATTTCTCGTAAATAGATAATTTAGTGCCATTGGTTATTTACTTTAAACATAATGCATTGACGTGTTAGTGTAGAGGCGCACAAAAAGAAATGGATATTGTAGTCAGCTACTTAAAAGTGTTACCTCATATGATTACATAGCCTCCATTTCATAAATTATGCATCGCTGAATTCATATATGAATATTACATATATTACTTCAAAATAGAAACTTAAATCATCCAAGACTAATGAATTTGAATGCAAGAGTAACAATGGTGCATGTACATGATAGCTACATTGGTTGTTTGAAGAAACATCACTATAACTTTGGCATGCACAACTGAAAAGGTTTATTTAAATAGAAAAAATGTGATATGTGAGTGTCCAATATTTATAGCGTTGAATCAATATTGTACCTTTGGCCACGATACGAAATAGATATTGACTTATGTTTAAGCGATGCACGTCCATGATCGCTAGATAGTGATACATGAATGAATTGTGCAATCTCTCTCACACGCATACATATCTCATTTCCCTGTGGGCATCGGAATCACACACGCGCACTTCGTGTATTTCTCTCCCTCCGTCAGGGTTAAATTCGCCTTTCTACCCGTCCCTACAAGTCTCTCACACGAAACACACACGCCTCTATGTCTAACACGCCCACCCCTTTAATTCCGCCCACCCACAGCCACTAATGTCTCAAAGTATAATAATGTCTCTCACACATATGCTATCTACCTATCCCTTAATATAGCTAGATATGTGTCAAACAAACTCCTCCCTACTAGCAAGATGCCCATGCGTTGCAGGAAACATCAAGATGCATTTGTATGAGAAGTTTATCTTGTGGGAGAAAAGGATGAACGAGGGAATGCCTTATTTGCAAATGCGGAGAGGGGTGTGGGTATCTTTTTGCAAAACTGCCATAGTTTCCTTCCTGTCCATCGGATATAAATCGGATGGCCTATATTGCAGGATGGCAGGAACACCATCATCACCAACTCTGTTTTTTATAAGAGTAGAGATATGTGAGTGTCATTGCCCTCCCCCACACACACACTTCCCAACACCGAAGGAGTAGGGTGACACCTCAATCTTGATACTAATCTATCGACTGGCTTCTCTCTCAAACATACACACACACACACACACTACCCGGCACCGAAGGAGTAGGGTGGCACATCGATCTTGATAATAATCTATCTACTCCTCTTTCAAACACACACACACACACACTCGCTAGTTGTGCCTCTGTGCCTACCGCGCACACTCTCGATACGTCTTTCTCTCCCTCCCCCCAACAATGACAGCAGAAGGGTGACAACTCGATCTGATCATAATCTGTCAATTGGTTTCTCTCTCAAACATTATGTCTCGTTGCCTCGCTCGGTAGCCCCCTCGATATGTAGACTTCTTGCGCGCGCACAACTGTAGTGACGATGACGCTGAACCCAGTGTGCCTTGTTTTTACCGGCCTCATGTGATAGTTTTCACCCTGTTTTTTGTTAATTAACAAGGCAACCTTTTCTTTGTTACTACTAGTGAATCTGAAATCATTCGGGGCAGACATAAAATATATCACTTCAACCCAATTATCGCAGCAACTATTTTAAAAGAAATTAGCTAGCTGCCCGTTCGTTGCACGGAACATCAAGATGCATTTGTATGAGTAGTTTATCTTGTGAGAGAAAAGGTTGAACGAGGGAAGGCCTTATTTGCAAATGTGGAGAGACGTGTGGGTATATTTTTGCAAAATTGCCATAGTTTATTTCCTATCCGTTAGATATAAATCCGATGGCCTATATTGCAGGATGGCACGCACATCATCATCACCAACTCTGTTTTCTACTCCCTCCGTCCGAAAATACTTGTCATCAAAATGGATAAAAAGAGATGTATCTAAAACTAAAATACGTCTAGATACATTTCCTTTTATCCATTTTGATGACAAGTATTTTCGACGGAGGGAGTATTTGTCTTCTAGAGATTTCGACAAGTGACTATGACCGACCTTACCAACATACTCAA
The DNA here is from genome assembly GCA_021605205.1 of Aegilops longissima. Taxonomy (NCBI): domain Eukaryota; kingdom Viridiplantae; phylum Streptophyta; class Magnoliopsida; order Poales; family Poaceae; genus Aegilops; species Aegilops longissima. Next base: position 34,315 of record JAHIAM010006198.1, on the reverse strand, counting down.
AAAAGTAGTCCATAATTTTGATGTTACCCTCTTTTCTTGGCGGTGCGAAGGCCATCTGGATACCTCATAAATAAATCAAGGACAAATCTGACCCTTCCTGAAAAGACATACGGAGCAAAATGAGTGAATCTACACTCTAAAATATGTCTACATACACATCCGTATGTGGTAGTCCATTTGAAATCTGAAAAACACAAATATTTAGGAACGAATGGAGTATATATAAGAGTAGACATGGAGATATATCTCCAGCATGGTCTACAACAAAAATGTGATGGGCTGGTTAGCGCCGGATGCTCGCAACGCGATGACATGAGTTCGTATTCTGTCTTTTAACTTGATATTTTTATATTATATATTACTCTAATTATTTGATATATACTTCTTTCGCCATCGATCGACAAAGGAACCCACAGAGTACTTAGAATACAAGATTAAGGATGGACTTGTTTCCTTTTAACTTTCTCAGACGGTTGTAGCCACCACGCAAGTCACGTGTACACTGTGCATGCAATTAACTTTTTAGAGAGGGACACTCATACAGGCAATTAACTCAAATGGATTGGATGTCACTCTATTATTTCCAGCATAAAGAGCATCTCCAACGGCAGCTGGCAAATTTCCTCCTGCTTCGTTAAGCGGAGGACGACATCAAATGCCAGCGGCATACATTTTTACAACTCTAACCAACCAGATGAAATTCGTGCAAACACGGACTGATTTCATATAAGCATGAAGGATTTCGTATAAAAAAGCCGGATCTTCCTATAAATATGATGGATTTAATTACATTTACATGAACTAAGAGGTGCCAATCCGGCTCTCTTGTATAATTAATACTCCTCCGCTCGAAATGGATGTATCTAGACTTATTTTAGTTCTAAATGGTCGCCATGATCCCTTTGTCTTCCTCATGTCCGCCGACACTTGCGGGTCGACGAAGGTCCTCGGAAGAGACGGCAGCAAAGAAACCACCTGAATCTGTGGTCGCCGCCTCGGCGGTGGCCTTCATGGGTCCCAAGTGGCGGCGGCCTCCCGTGTTCTACTTCTCCTCGATGATGGCGGCGGACACGGAGAAGCTGGCTACCGACTCGTCGCTCTCCACGCACCCGGATTCTGTCTCTGCCTGCATGGCGCTGCCGCAGGCACGGGAGGCGCGCCCACAGACACGGGAGGCACGGCCACTGGTGGCACGATACAACGCGGCAGTGACGGCGCCCGTACCGGCATGCTCGCCGCCGTGCCGGCGTGGAGCAACTCGCCACTCCTCATCGAGCTGAACTGGAGCGGCGAGTTGCTGAACCACGCGCCTACTTGGGGCGGCAATCGCTCCGTCGAGCCAAGCGAGGTTGGTGAAGCACCGAGCGGCCTCGCCAGTATCCGAAGGGCTCGGCGGGCCACCCAGCCGGGTAATATGCCGGAGAACGGCTCATCGGAAGCCATCGGAGGAGTGGAGAAAATGGTGAAGGAGGAGATGGGGGAACGGCGGAGGGGTGCAATTCTTGCCCGCTGTCTGTCTGGCCTCGTGTAAATAGAGGGCGAACGGTAGGAGCTTGGCCGGCGTCTGGCCTCATTTAAACTGAGGGTGGACGGGAGGAGCTCGGCCGGTGTTGCGTTTAAATCTGGCCCGCTCATGAGCGGACGTGTGTCCGGAGTAGGATTCTAGGTTTGCATGCGGGTTTAATGGAGGGGTTTAATGGAGGCGCCGGGCATGCAGCAGCGGCGGCGAAGATTATTCGACGGATAGATAATGAGCCGTCAAATCACAAAGGCCTCGCCTCGTGAAACCGACCGAGCTAGACTGCCCGCCCTCTAGCCTTTTAAAAATGTATATACTCCACTTTTGTACAGTAGTAGTATCGATGGATTGCGCCATGGAGCAAAACTTGAAATTAAAAAAAGGTGGTACATATAGAGAGCGCTCGTTGCCAAATTATGCATATAGTACTATTAAAAAGGCTTGTCACAATAATGGTGTCCAGCACAAGTGCACAACCCACCCCTCAAATAAAACTAAGCACCCTGGAATTCTTTGACAAAACTAAGCACCCTGAAATTCTTTGACAACTAAACTGCTGGCTATATGATGTTGGCCATATATATTGTACGTAGAAGAAACGAGTGGTATTACTATACCAACTAAAAGATGAAATGTAAGAAATACCAGTATGTACGTACTGAAGAGTTAAAGTAACAAGAAGAAACATAACATAGTTCTACTGGGGGCTCAGCACAACACACCCCTCAAATTAAATTAAGCACACCTGAAATTAAACTTTGCAACTATTCCGGTAGACACTGCATTAGAACCACCATGAGCAACGACATCGCCACCTTACTCGGGTCCTCGCCCACGTCCTCGACTTTGTCCTTGTCCCTCTTCCTCTTGGCCGATACTTCTTTGCTTGAACCGCACACTTGGCTGTTGCTCTTCATCCAACCCTTGTAGATATTGAAGCAAAGGTAGCCATCCATTGCAGCATAGTGGATGTGGTCTATATCTAGTACATTCCGCTGCCATGCATGACGATGAAACATGTATGGAGGTTTCTCTAGTTTACCGTACGAAGGATGAACCATGGCTCCTGCTAGGGTCAGCATTGAAGGCTGAAGAGAGGACACCAGCCGATTCTTCTGGAGGTCGAAGGTGTTGCCTACAACGAGGCCTATCCGACGCAGGACTTCTCTGTCGTTACCAAAGTCTACAGTAACGAATTTGACTAGGTTGCTCCCGAGGAAGTCCTTAAAATCCTGGCACTCAACGTCGGCATGGCATATGTGGTAGACCAAGCATAAGTCATGCACGCAAACTTGGATCATGGTGGGCTTCTTCCTCTCTTCATCCTTTAGATCCTCCTCTCGTCCCAGGACTGTGGTGTACACAACATCTAGCCCAGCGACCCACTCATCATCTGAGTTTTCGAACATGCGTCTGAAGCGAGAAAGGCATCCTTTCACCGTCGCGGAAGAACGGGTGTAGATGATGTCGAACTCATCGCCGGTGATGGTTCTAACCTTGTACTCACCGCCGATCGTGGAGATTTGGGACGCCATGGATTTGGGAGGAGGGTTAGGATTAGTGGAACTGCCGCAATGTGAATGGACGGGACGACTAGGAGCAAACCGCCGTAGTATTGAAGGACGTGCGGGGACGAGTAGGAGCGAACTGCCAGCGTGCGAACGGCAGGGTAGTGGCTTTCCATTCTCCCATGATACGGGCTTCCGAGAGCCCTTGGATCTGAGATCGAACGGTTGCATGGCGTGATTCTAGACCTATGGGTGAATATCCTATCCTGGAGGGTTATTCTGCAAATTTTCAGCAACTTAGCATGCATCGCTTGATTCAGATCCAAGGGCTGCCAAGAGCCCGTATCATGGTCGCACTTACCACGACCGTCGCGTCGCTCGTGCGGTCGCGCCCTTGGAGACTTAACACGGTGCATTAGGCTATCTAATGTTGGCATGTCATACATAGTCATCACTTAGTCACTCATACTACAACAAGGTTGGCTATAAGTGTATTTTTTACTCCTCTCTATCTTTTCTTCGTAGATTTTCGTCCCATAATATAAGAACGTTTTTGACACTAGTGTAGTGCCAAAAACGTTCTTATATTATGGGACACAGGGAGTACTAGTATTTATTGCATTTGCCAAGGAGTGACCTCTTCCAATGAAATGGTGTTGCTAAGTTTGCTTCATTTAATTAGCTATAGACTCAAAATTGTCTTTTCACCTAGGTACACGCGCTTAGCACCGTTTCTTCCTTGGGTCACCAAACTAGTCTCTCTCTTCTTGATTAACTTGCCACATCAGACTTTATGCCTATGTGGCAAGCTTAAGCACCTGTAGGAGCAAGTAAAAGTAAGTACAATAGTGCGCTTTACATGGCATTTTTGCATATGTGGAGGAAAGAGAGGCAAGGAAAAAGTGGAGAAGTGGGCTCTCATGCAAGAGCCAGCCTCTACTACATGGTGGAGCATTGGGAGAGGCACCTGTATGGAGGTGGTCAGGAATCAGGAGACTCACGCCGGTCATAGCGTCGCAGTTAAAATGATAATGGCTAGTCAAATCACGGGGCCCCACCTGTCCAGCAGTAACTCGCTGTCAAATCACACAACCCTACGATGTGAATGCAACGCAGTTTGCCCTCATTGCCCTCATATAAAGGCGCCCCTCCATTCCAATGCATCTACCACATCGTACACACCTAAGCATTTGCCTAAGCACCTACACTAAGTGCAAAGGAGCTCACTCCAGACCAATGGCGGCGATGCGCGTGAGCGGCCAGTGGCTGCGCCAGATGGTCCACAACACCGGCCTGCAGCATGGCGCCGAGGATCGTCCCAGACGGTGTTGGAGACCGGCTGGTGGATGGCCGCCGTCGACGCCAACTACGACTCTCAGTTGGACTAGATGATCGTTGCCACCAGCAACAAGTTCACCGTCATCAAGAAGCTCGCGGACGACATCGCGTACTCCTCCAGCCCGCGCGCCGGGCTCCTCATTGCTCGCACCCTAATCGGCCTCCATGGCGGAACCTCTTTCAAGCATTGGTGGCCTCACGACGCTCGCCGACGCCATGAAGAATGTCCACTTGGAGGTCGCGCTCGCCGCGAGGCGCCTCGCCCTGCAAGAATTCATCGACCTACACATCCACGTGTACGAGAAAATCGTGTACATAGGTATCTACAAGGCCAGTGAGGACGCTACGAGGTTGGCCTTCCTCAACCGGCTGGAAGCCTTGGATGCCTTTGCTGAGAAGCACCTCGACCTCGCCACAAAAGCCGCCGGTCGGTGGCCCGGCGCACTAAGTTGAGGAGGAGGAGGTCGTACGTTCGTGGATCCATCTTTCTTCTTGCCTTCTGTAACCACCACTGCGATAGCATCATCGTGGCCTTAATTCTTATTGTGCTGTTGCATTCTCGTTCCAGTCAATACCGACATGTGCGATCCATTTGCTTAATTATATGCATCACTGTAACTAGTACTCCATCCGTCAATTTTATAAGTTGTGCTTACCTTTTCCATCAACTTCGTGCAACGCACGGGCATCTTGCTAGAAACACTAGAATATGTCTATATAATCCGTATGTGATAGTCCATTTGAAATCTCAAAAAAGACAAATATTTAGGTACAGAGGGAGTAATATATTAGGAGTATATCAAAATAATAGTGATTTCTTTCAAGTTTGTGAACAAATACTACTATTCTACTACTTTGGATCCGTCGCAACGCACGGGCACATTGCTGGTAAAAGGAAAAGGCCTGCTGCTGTTAAGGCCGCACCCCACATGCCCGGGAATCGGGAGTACAACACGGCCCGTCCGGCACGACACATAGCTTAGGGAAGGCGTGTTGCCTAGCATTTTCACTTTCATGTGGGACCGCCATTGAGCAAACCGACACCACGCCCGCCGCCGGGTTGGAAAACACAAATGAGGGGAAGATCTAGCTGTAGCACGGAAGCGAAGAAATTTGGTGTCAGACGGGGCTCGTTGATAGAGTAGGAGCATTCCGTACTAGTACTACTCCTACTAGTACCAAGTTTGTACTCCTAATACTATATTACTAGTACTACCACTATACAACTAGTAGGTACGCGTGCGCGCACAACATCGTAGGAACAAAAAACGGAATATCTTGTTTTGGGTGATTTATCTTTTTTTCAATCAACGTAGTATGAATAATATGATGTGGGGGGCACCCATGAAGCTTATGTGGCTTGGTTGCATGGCTACGGAAGGTTAGAGAAAAATAAATAGATAATGTGTTTAGAGTGCACTTCACTAAATAGATACTAGTAAGGTACACGTGCATTGCACGCATGAGATTTGGCAACCAAATTATGAATAAATACAACATTATAGCATGTAAGCTTTGAGTCATATATGCATGATGTAGATGTTCGTTTAATACTTATAGTTCATCTCATTCTGAATCATTTAGCTTTCATAAAAAAGCTAATCTATTTTAAGATTTATGGAATTGTGCATTGTAAAGCATAAAGTAAAAACAACTAATGGCAATTCATGTAGAAAAAAATTTGGGCAATTATGATACGGAAGATTCTAGAACAAAGGAGAAGTGCTTCTGTTTTGAGGTTTGTGCATTATGCTTAAGTTCAACCATGGAGTCTTCTAGATCGTACATGTGGCAAAATCTGGTGGAATGTAGATGATATCCAACAGCCAGTAGTGCTCGGATTTGCCATCTCTGCACCGTCGGATTGGCTTCATCCAACGACCATCTTTGAAAGTTATTCGCACACTATATAGGGGTATAGATATACTTTGGATCCATTGCAACGGACCGGCACATCTATATCTATACCCCCTATATAGTGTGTGAAAAACTTTGAAAGTTGGTCATTGGATGAAGCCAATCCAACGGTACAAAGATGGCAAATCCGAGCACTACTGGCCGTTGGATATCATCCACCAGATTCTACCACATGTATAATCTAGAAGACTCCATGGTTGAACTTAATTCATGACTAACTTTGCCACAACTAAGCTTAGGCAAAGTTATTAGTTCTTCAAAATGAGAGCCACGAGTTGGCAATCCTAAGGGAATCTTGCCACATTTTGTGTGTGTATATCATGTGGGGCCTTAGTGTGGCTTGCCTAAGGTGTGGCTTGAACCAAACACTCACCTAAGTTAATCAAACTTGCATAACCTTACATTCCACCAGATTTTGCCACATGTTAGAATCCGAAAGCTCCACATGTAGAAGCATAATGCACAAACCACCAGAATCTCATGCGTGCAATGCACGTGTACCTTACTAGTACTAGTTGGTAGTAGTAGTAAGAAACAAATTCCAGTTTTGGCACGAGCTCGTACTGCGGGATCACCACAAGGCCTGCTGCAGGAGTTACATTTCCCTCTCGGGGCCCACGGGACCGAACTTCAGTGGCTTAGTGCCCGACCTATGAGTCAATGACATGCGGACCTTAAATGTGGCTGGCCCACATGTCATTCTCATGGTGGTGGCGTGGTTCGCGACTCACTCGTTCGAGATGAATCGGTCGGTGGTGGCGTGGCTGTGGCGAGGGTGCCACAGCTGGAGATCGGGGCGTTACGAGGCGTAGATGGCCACACCGGCGGGTACTACCTGTAGTACATAAGTACTCCAGCTGAGGATTGATGCCCGGGATGAAATGTGTCATAGCCTCTGGATGAAAATACGATGGTGCGGGAGTACGGATCGGAGCACAGCAGCAGAGCAGGCAAACCGCGTCCAATCGGGTGTGTCTGTGGTAGAAAGTTGATGGTCACCGCAGTTCAGGTGGCCCGCACGTCATGCACACAAAGGCAGAGGAGCGGTAGGGCCGAGAGGGATGAGGGGCACGTCGGGGGGATGAGGATCCCCTGACGCGAACAATCCTACCATTCTGTCACTGACATGTGGGACCCATAAGCGTGGGTCCCACCTGTCAGCGAAGGAAAGGCAAGGCAAGGCAGTGATAGCCACATGTAGGATCTTGAGAAGAGGTGTCTAGAGGGGGTGATTAGACACTAAGTACCAAAGTTGCAGTTTTTAACTTCTTTTCGGTTTAAGTGGAGTTTAGGCACAAGTTTAACATTTTCATTCCATAACAAGCAAGCATGCAAAGAGTATATAGGCAGCGGAAAATAAAGCATGCAACTTGCAAGAATGTAAAGGGAAGGGTTTGGAGAAATCAAACGCAATTGGAGACACATATGTTTTTGTCGTGGTTCCGATAGGTGGTGCTATCGTACTTCCACGTTGGTGGAGACTTCAACCCACGTGGGAGTAGCAGTTCTTGTGAGTCCACGGAGGGCTCCACCCACGAAGGGTCCACGAAGTAGCAACCTTGACTATCCCACCATGGCCGTCGCCCACGAAGGACTTGCCTCACTAGCGGTAGATCTTCACGAAGTTGGCGATCTCCTTGCCCTTACAAACTCCTTGGTTCAACTCTACAATCTTGTCGGAGGCTCCCAAGTGACACCTAGCCAATCTAGGAGACACCACTCTCCAAGAAGTAACAAATGGTGTGTTGATGATGAACTCCTTGCTCTTCTGCTTCAAATGATAGTCTCCCAAACACTCAACTCTCTCTCGTAGGATTGGATTTGGTGGAAAGAAGATTTGAGTGGAAAGCAACTTGGGGAAGGCTAGAGATCAAGGTTCATATGGTTGGAATGGAATATCTTGGCCTCAACACATGAGTAGGTAGTTCTCTCTTAGAAATAGGATCTTTGGAAGTGTAGGCATTACGATGGCTCTCTCCACGAATGAAGAGGAGGTGGAGGGGTATATATAGCCTCCACACAAAATCTAACCGTTACACACAATTTACCAAACTCGGTGGGACCGAATCATCAAACTTGGTCGGACCGATTTAGTAAACCTAGTGACCGTTAGGGTTTTCGGTGGGACTGACATGCAACTCGGTAGGACCGATATGGTTAGGGTTAGGGCATAACGTAATCTCGGTGAGACCGATTACACAAACTCGGTGAGACCGATTTTGGTAATTAGCTAACCAGAGAGTTGGTCAGGCAAACTCGGTGGGACCGATTACTCAAACTCGGTGGGACCGATTTGGGTAATAAGTTAACCAGAAAGTTTGCATTGTAATCTCGGTAGTACCGACTGCACAAACTCGGTGAGACCAATTTTGGTAATGGACATACACAGAGAGATTAAAATCCCATCTCGGTGAAACCGAGATCCCTATCGGTGAAACCGATTTGCTTAGGGTTTATGGCAGTGGCTATGACATCTGAACTCGGTGGCGCCGGATAGAAAGAATCGGTAGGGCCGAGTTTTGACTTTAGGTTTAGGTCATATGTGGATGTGAGAAAGTAGTTGAGGGTTTTGGAGCATATCACTAAGAACATGAAGCAAGAGGCTCATTAAGCAACACCTCATCCCTTCTTGATATTATTGGCTTTTCCTATAGACTCAATGTGATCTTGGATCACTAAAATGTAAAATGAAGAGTCTTGAGCTTGAAGCTTGAGCCAATCCTTTGTCCTTAGCATCTTGAAGGAGTTCCTACATCCTTTAGTCCATGCCACTCCATTGTTGAACTTATCTGAAACATACTAGATAAAAGTGTTAGTCCAACAAGAGATATGTTGACATTAATTACCAAAACCACCTAGGGAGCACTTGTGCTTTCAATCTCCCCCTTTTTGGTAATTGATGGCAACATACATCAAAGCTTTGGATAAAGATATAATGAATAGCAAGTAAAGCTTTGGAAAGACATGTAACAAGCATAGGCTCCCCCTATATGTATGCAATCATGTGAATATGGAATATAGAAGCATGTGAAAGTGCAACTATCCCTAGGTGGTTTTGGTAATTCATAACAACATATAGCTCATTGAGCTAATGCTATTCCAAGATGAACATTTCAGGAAAGCTCAATGAATGGCATGGCATGGATGATGAAAGTGGATCCCTCAAAATGCTATTGACAAAGGATTGGCTCAAGCTCAAAAGCTCAAGACTCTTCATTTTATATTTTAGTGATTCAAGATCACATTGAGTCTATAGGAAAAGCCAATACTATCAAGGAGGGATGAGGTGTTGCTTAATGAGCCTCTTGCTTCATGTGCTTAGTGATATGCTCCAAAACCCTCAGCTACTTTCTCACATCCACATATGACCTAAAACTAAAGCCAAAATCGGTCTCACCGATTCTTCCTATCCGGCGCCACCGATTCCATATGTCATAGCCACTGCCACAAACCCTAGGCAAATCGGATCTACCGATAGGGATCTCGGTCTCACCGAGATGGGATTGTAATCTCTCTGTTTCCTTTTAGAACTTTTCGGTCTCACCGAAAGAGCGGATCGGTCCCACCGAGATTGCAATGTAAACTCTCTGCTTCCTTTTGTAACATTTCGGTCTCACCGAAAAGAGCAAATCGGTCCCACCGAGTTTACCTGACCAACTCTCTGGTTAGCTAATTACCAAAATCGATCTCACCGAGTTTGTGTAATCGGTCTCGCCGAGATTACGTTATGCCCTAACCCTAACCATATCGGTCCTACCGAGATGCATGTCGATCCCCACCAAAACCTAACGGTCACTAGGTTTACTAAAATCGGTCTAACCGAGTTTGTTGATTCGGTCCCACCGAGATTGGTAAATTGTGAGTAACGGTTAGATTTTGTGTGGAGGCTATATATACCCCTCCACCTCCTCTTCATTCGTGGAGAGAGCCATCATAACAGACCTACACTTCCAACTTACCATTTCGAGAGAGAACCACCTACTCATGTGTTGAGGCCAAGATATTCCATTCCTACCATATGAATCTTGATCTCTAGCCTTCCCCAAGTTGCTTTCCACTCAAATCTTCTTTCCACCAGATTCAAATCCTATGAGAGAGAGTTGAGTGTTGGGGAGACTATCATTTGAAGCACAAGATCAAGGAGTTCATCATCAACACACCATTTGTTACTTCTTGGAGAGTGGTGTCTCCTAGATTGGCTAGGTGTCACTTGGGAGCCTTCGACAAGATTGTGGAGTTGAACCAAGGAGTTTGTAAGGGCAAGGAGATCGCCTACTTCGTGAAGATCTACCGCTAGTGAGGCAAGTCCTACGTGGGCGACGACCATGGTGGGATAGACAAGGTTGCTACTTCAGGACCCTTCGTGGGTGGAGCCTCCGTGGACTCAGCATAACTGCTACCCTTCGTGGGTTGAAGTCTCCACCAACGTGGAAGTACGATAGCACCACCTATCGGAACCACGCCAAAAACATCCGTGTCTCCAATTGCGTTTGAATCCTCCAAACCCTTCCCTTTATTTTCTTGCAAGTTGCATGCTTTAATTTCCGCTGCCAATATACTATTTGCATGCTTGCTTGAATTGTGTGATGATTGCTTGAATTGTCCTAAGATAGCTAAAATCTGCCAAACTCTAAAACTGGGAAAAGGCTAAGTTTTTAATTGGTCAAGAATCACCCCCCCTCTAGACATACTTCAAGGTCCTACAAGTGGTATCAGAGCCTTGGTCTCCATTTGCTTTGATTTCCATAGCTTTTGGTGGTCATAGCCTTGGTTTCACAACCTAGGAGAGTATGGCGTCTAGCGAGGGAAATTATCACCATAGAGGTCCTTACTTTGATGGTACTAATTTTGCTAGTTGGAAGCATAAGATGAAAATGCATATTCTCGGACATAACCCCGCCGTTTGGGCAACTATTTGTACTGGCTTGCAAGGTGAATTCTTTGATGGGAGAGAGCCGAACCGTGAAGCTAATGCGGAAGAATTGAAGATGTTGCAATACAACGCTCAAGCTTGTGATATCATCTTCAACGGATTGTGCCCCGAAGAATTCAACAAAATCAGTCGTCTTGAGAATGCAAAGGAAATTTGGGATACCTTGATTGATATGCATGAAGGTACCGAATCCGTCAAGGAATCCAAGTTGGATGTGCTCCAAAGTCAGCTTGACAAGTTCAAAATGAAGGAAGGTGAAGGTGTCGCTGAAATGTACTCTAGGCTTGCACTTATCACAAATGAAATTGCCAGCTTAGGGAGTAAAGAGATGACTGACAGATTCATCATCAAGAAGATCCTAAGAGCATTGGATGGAAAGTATGATACCGTGTGCACATTGATTCAAATGATGCGAAACTACAAAGATCTCAAGCCAACGGAAGTCATTGGAAGAATTGTTGCTCATGAGATGTCACTCAAGGATAAGGAGGAACTTCACAACAAGTCAAGTGGTGCTTACAAAGCCTCAAGTGAAGCCCCCACATCATCAAGTGAGAAACAAACCTTCAATGAAGAATTGAGCTTAATGGTGAAGAAATTCAACAAATTCTACAAGAGTAGAAGCAAAGAAAGAAGCTCCAAGTCAAGGTATTACAATGACAAAAGATCGTCTAGTCGAGAGCGCAATTGCTACAATTGTGGGAGACCCGGACACTTTTCCAATGAGTGTACGGCACCCTACAAAAGAAGAGAAGACTCTCCAAAAAGAAGAAGTAGAAGAGAAGAATCACCGCCAAGAGAGAGAGAAGGAGTAGAGATGATCGTTATGAACGAAGATCCTCACGGAGAAGCAAGGATTCGGAAAGGAAGGACAAGTCATCAAAGAGCTACACAAAACGAAGACATCAAGCTCATGTTGGTGAATGGGTATCCGGCTCCGACTCCGAACATCACTCCGAAAGAAGCTATCACTCCGACTCCGAATACACTCAAGATGAAGGTGTTGCCGGTCTAGCACTTGTGTCAACCAACTCCTACGACATATTTGAATCACCAAATGAAGGAATTGGTAGATGCTTCATGGCCAAAGGTCCTAAGGTAACACACCCCGAGTATATAGATTTTGATGTTGATGAAGATGACTTGCTAGGTGATGATGATTTACTTGTTGACAACTCTAGTGATGAATACTATGATGAAACATCGATTAATCATGCTAATCAAGTTGAAACGAATGACAATGATAAGGAGAAAATTGAGCGTCTAACTAAAGAACTAAACACTCTTAAGTTAGCTCATGGAACTATCTTTGAAGATCATTGAGAACTTTTAAGGGCTCATGAGAAGTTACGCTTTGAAAAGCTCAATCTTGAGCAAGAGCATGAGTTCTTAAAAGCAATCAATGATGATCTCCGTAAGAAAAGTTCTTACATTGCCAAGCGTTTACTCTTATCTACTTACATGCCTCAAGTCAAGTCTAGTAACAAGAACAAGAAATATTCTTCCTCTAGTAGTAACAACAATAATGTCATATCCAATATTGTTGCTTCTAGTAGTTCTCTTGATTCCACTAATGATTCTCTTAGCCAAGTTACACTTGAGCAAGAAAATAGCTTATTGAAGGGAATTATAGAGAAAGGTGTATACAAGAGCCTTGACGGGAGTAAGCAATTCGAGGAAATTGTACGCAAGCAAGGAAGGCACCGGAAGAATCAAGGTGTTGGTTTTGAACGAAAGTTCAATGCCAATGGAGTTGAGTGGGAAGAAGATCAATACCCCAAGACGAAGTTTGTTCCTCAACAAGAGAAGTATGATCCTACTTCCTTCAAGGAACACAAGCACAAGATGATCTTCCACCACAAGACCACAAGAACAAAGGCAAGGACAAGCTTCAAGAAGAGATTGATGCATTTGAAGAAGCACCTAAGGTCTCGGTCAAGTGGATTCCCAAGACTACGTCAAGTTCTACCTCATCAAGTACAACTACAACTCCAAGGATTCCCATCAAGATGATGTGGATCCAGAAGAAGAAGAACTAGAGAGTTCTTGAGGGTGACTCCGCCAACATATTTCACTCATATCATTATGGCAAGGACAAGTGCAATCAACTTCCATACCTTGCACTAGTTCAAGGAGTTTTTTTTTGACAGAAAGACTGTAAGGGAACCCCTTACAGTATAATTGGTGCAACAAACCCAAATTGCAAGTACCATGCCTTGAACCTGGGTGGGTGGGAAGGCATCAGCCCCTTCCCACCACTAGGCTATGCCTCAGTCTGCACTAGTTCAAGGAGTCACAAACCCTCATGTTGGTAAGGCAAGGGACAAGGTAACCTAATGATTTCATGGACATCATTTTGTGTGTGCATCACTCTATGTCTATGGATATACTTGTTTGTTCCTTGTGGGACTAACCCATGTAGGTATTGAAAGTGCAACTCACTCCAAAGGATTGCTCCAAAAAGATCTACATCAACATTGAGCATCCACATCTTCAACACCTACATGAAGTCATCATCGACAAAACCCAAGGTTAGTTCATCCCTCTAGGGGGGGATCTCACATCTAGGGGGAGCTTAACTCTAAGAATTGAGTCAAAGCAACTCTAATGATGTGAACACATAAATGCTTTATGTAAAAGTGGTAACCCCACTTGAGCTTAAATGATGAGTATGACCTATGATCAAATGTCTATCATTTGACTCCTAAGTCAATATACTCATATATAGATGACCTAGTCATCGCCAATTGCTTGATAGATGCTAGAATTGTTGAGCATGCTTTGCCACATATTTCATTTGCCATCTTATTGTGTGAGCATGTTGGTCGCATACTTTACTCATTCGAGGACATCCACTTGTTGTTTTTATTGATCGGCTTCTTTTTCTTTGGCCAAGTGGATGGACAAGAATGCCTAAGAACCTTCTTTAGCTATCTATGCTTTTCTCGCCTCAAACTCTGTTCATGCTACATCACAAAATTTGATCAAGTCAGATTCGAACCACTCTGTGTGAGGAGCACTTGGAGTCCCCGATTCGTCATAGACTTAAACTTCCAAAACTTCTTCGTGATTCTCGGTCTTACCGATTCCTCCATTTCGGTCTTACCGAGATCACTTAGTCGATCTAGGTTTTCAATCTCGGTGCAACCGATTTGAACTCTTCGGTCACACCGAGTTGCAATAACTATACACATTTTGCATCTCGGTGCCACCGAGTTGTTCCACTCGGTCACACCGACAGGGTCGGGCTATATATAGTCATGGGCAAAAATTTGGAAATTTCTTCGAACCTCTTCGCCCGCGCAATAGCTCGCTCTGCCTCCGTGGTCTCCGGATCGTCTCCTCGTTGCTAGAAGCCTCCTTTCGCTGGTCTCAGCCGCCGTCAACGGAAACCAACCCCGCCGTTGCCGCCGTAGCGAGTCTCCGCCGAACTAGGGTATGGACTCGATCACTGTGCTTTCCTCGTCCGATTCTCAGCACAATGTGTTCTTATTGATTCTTGCCACGATTTAAACACTCCTATCCAATCAATGCAATCCTTAGAATAGTTTTGATTTGAAAATTTAGGGTTAGGTTTCCACCGAAACCATCTCGGACCCACCGAGTTGAAAAACTCGGTCCCACCGATTTGGCTTATTCCATTGCACTAGTGAGACTCGGTCTGACCGAGAATTACTAATCGGTGAGACCGATTTTAGGACTTTGTGAAACCCTAGCAGTCCCGGTGCCACCGAACTGTGACTCGGTCTGACCGAGTTCATCAGTTTAGGTTCCAAAACTGCTTCGGTATCACCGAGTTTGAAAATCGGTTGATCCAAATGCTTTCATGGAAAACTAAAACTGAATTTTGAGTCATTCTTTGCAAAAATCTCTGCATTTTGTGATGCTCATCCACTCTACCTCATCTATAACTCTTCACAAGGTCAGCATCAAGATGTCGGACTGAGTGTGACGAGAATAGGTCGAGGAACAGGTGAACATGAGTGAGGGCACTAGTCCCTCCAGCTCTTCAGATGAAGGCAGCAGGAGCACCCCAAGCAATTTGCCTAAAGCTGCCACCAGGCAAAGGAAGAAGAAAACCTCAGATTCTGAAGATGAGGATTATAGGGCAGAAGAGGATGAAGCAACATCCAAGAAGGTAGTGCTGAAAAAGGAGTATGGCTCAGCACATAGCACAAAGCCTGGACTCAATAAGAAGGTTCCTGCCAAGAGGACATCTATGCCAAAAGTCAGAGCATCAACTCAAATTCCTGATAAGCCTGATCCCAAAGAGCCAGCTGCTGCTGAAGGGAAGAAAAGGAAAGAGAGGGTCAAGAAGACCACAGTCAGAGTTATTGGGAAGCCTTCCATGATGGAAGAGGAAGAAGAGATAGCTGCACCAGCACCATAGGCACCCAAGCTTATGGGTGATGCTATAAGATCAGGGGTTGCCACATCTAAGCCCAAGGAAGCACCCAAAGCTGCCCCCAAGGCCAAGTCTGCACCAAATAGGAATACCAGGAGTATTCCAGCTACTGAGAAGAACAAGGCCCCAGTGCCTGAGGTTGCTGAAGAAGAAGATGAAGAAGGACAAGTTTTGAGTAAGCTCAAGCCCAAGATACCATACCACAATGATGCCCATCCTGTGGCCGAGGATATGAAGATCAGAAGAGACAATGGGTTGAGGCTATGGAGGATGACAGATCCATATGCCTCAAGGAGAAGAACTGCTGTGGACTACAGATTCCACACCAAGGAACAGCAGGACTTTTATGAGACTGTTCTGCTGGATAAGAAGCCCATAGTGTGTGACATGAGGTGGGTCGACTGGACCTACATGAAAGAAAATGTAGAGCACTATCCTGGAGTGCAAGACAATTTTGTTGCTGTTGGAGTTGCAGACTTTGTTGGGCTAAAGCTCACCAACTGGAACGATGAACTTATCATGCAGTTCTACTCCACAACACACTTTTATCCAGATGGCAGGATAGTGTGGATGTCTGAAGGTACAAGGTACCAGTCAACTGTTGAGGAGTGGGCAAAGCTGATAAATGCCCCAAAGGAGAATGAAGATGACCTTGATGTTTATGCCAAGAATAAAATGGACCACAATTCCATGGCACACATGTACAAGGAGATCCCAGGCACAGCCATTGAGACACATAAGTTTGGATCAGTCCACTTCCTTCTGTCAGGGCTGCCAACTATCAACTGCATCTTAAGGCATACTCTACTGCCAAAGTCCGGTGACCACAACATGATCAGAGGGCATGCAATCAACATGTTGCATTTGTTTGATGTGCCACAGAAATTCAAAGTCATGAGCCTTATGGTTGAAACCATTAAGAGGACTGCTGCTGATCAGAAAAGAAGTTGTGGATATGCCCTCGATCCGAGTTGATTAACTCAAAGATGGGCACAGGCAAATATCTATTGGATAAGGAACATTTTCCAATTTATCCAGACTTTGAGGACAATGAAGTTGTCATGAATGAGAATGATCCATCGTCAGTTCAAGCACAAGAGAAGAAGGAGAAGGCAAGGAAGGAGAAGGATGCCAGGATGCCAACTCAAGAGGAGGCATCTGATTATTTCTTGAAGAACAAGCAGGAGCAGCTCGGATACTTAATAGCATCAACCTGAGGATTGAGAAGGGATTGGCCACCCTCACTCAAAATTAGGAGAGCTTGGAGAGAATCATAGAACAAAAGTTCTATGACTTAGATGTGAAAGTAACTGAGATTCAGTCTGCAGTGGAGCAACTACAAGATGACATGCAGGAGAGGAAGGGCAAAACAACAACTGATGCATTTGCGGAGTGCCTAGAGCCCAGAGGTCATCTGCATGCCGTTCGACACCAGAGCCACTTCATCTGCACCAGCTACAACCTCAGTGCCACCAGCTCCAGCACCTACATCAGCTTCAGCTCCATCTACTTCAACTGAAGCTTTCGTCCTCGGCACTATCCGGACTCCACCACCTGAAGATCAAGCCTAAGAGACGATCTAGCACTATGCATTTTCTATGAACTTTTTGGTAACTTGTTGCCAAAGGGGGAGAAAAATGTATAGATCATAGGCTGAGAGAGAGAGAGAGAGTTGCTTTTGTTCTCTCGTGATTTGGTGGTTCTTAAACTTGTTTGCTTTTGTTTGCTTGATATACTATGTTTGTGAGACATTGATGATCATGTGTTTGATCATAAGCTACACTTATGCATGTTTGATGATATTATCTTATCTATCCTATGTGATCATTCACTTTGCTTGGTGATGAGTGCATGTATTCAATCTTTATCATTTTGAGCGCTCCACCAAAATGTATGTGACATGGAAGAGTAACCCATGAGCCTAATTCCTTGTGCATTTGTAGTCCAAAGCAAATCATAATCTATGCATAAATTTCGGGGGAGCTCTTGCTTATCACATACTTCTCAAAGCGGCGATGTTTTTCAATCTTATTATCATTTGTCGAAGCTTTGATCTATATGTTGTCATCAATTACCAAAAAGGGGGAGATTGTAAGTGCAACTATCCCTAGGTGGTTTTGGTAATTCATAACAACATATAGCTCATTGAGATAATGCTATTCCAAGATGAACATTTCAGGAAAGCTCAATGAATGGCATGGCATGGATGATGAAAGTGGATCCCTCAAAATGCTATTGACAAAGGATTGGCTCAAGCTCAAAAGCTCAAGACTCTTCATTTTATATTTTAGTGATTCAAGATCACATTGAGTCTATAGTAAAAGCCAATACTATCAAAGAGGGATGAGGTGTTGCTTAATGAGCCTCTTGCTTCATGTGCTTAGTGATATGCTCCAAAACCCTCAGCTACTTTCTGACATCCACATATGACCTAAACCTAAAGCCAAAATCGGTCTCACCGATTCTTCCTATCCGGCGCCACCGATTCCATATGTCATAGCCACTGCCACAAACCCTAGGCAAATCGGTTCTACCGATAGGGATCTCGGTCTCACCGAGATGGGATTGCAATCTCTCCGTTTCCTTTTCATAACTTTTCGGTCTCACCGAAAGAGCGGATCGGTCCCACCGAGATTGCAATGTAAACTCTCTGTTTCCCTTTTGTAACATTTCGGTCTCACCGAAAAGAGCAAATCGGTCCCACCGAGTTTACCTGGCCAACTCTCTGGTTAGCTAATTACCAAAATCGATCTCACCGAGTTTGTGTAATCGGTCTCACCGAGATTACGTTATGCCCTAACCCTAACCATATCGGTCCTACCAATATGCATGTCAGTCCCACCGAAAACCTAACGGTCACTAGGTTTACTAAAATCGGTCTAACCGAGTTTGTTGATTCGGTCCCACCGAGATTGGTAAATTGTGAGTAACGGTTAGATTTTGTGTGGAGGCTATATATACCCCTCCACCTCCTCTTCATTCGTGGAGAGAGCCATCAGAACAGACCTACACTTCGAACTTACCATTTCTAAGAGAGAACCACCTACTCATGTGTTGAGGCCAAGATATTCCATTCCTACCATATGAATCTTGATCTCTAGCCTTCCCCAAGTTGCTTTCCACTCAAATCTTCTTTCCACCAGATTCAAATCCTATGAGAGAGAGTTGAGTGTTGGGGAGACTATCATTTGAAGCACAAGATCAAGGAGTTCATCATCAACACACCATTTGTTACTTCTTGGAGAGTGGTGTCTCCTAGATTGGCTAGGTGTCACTTGGGAGCCTCCGACAAGATTGTGGAGTTGAACCAAGGAGTTTGTAAGGGCAAGGAGATCGCCTACTTCATGAAGATCTACCGCTAGTGAGGCAAGTCCTTCATGGGCGACGGCCATGGTGGGATAGAAAAGGTTGCTACTTCGTGGACCCTTCGTGGGTGGAGCCCTCCATGGACTTGCGCAACCGTTACCCTTCGTGGGTTGAAGTCTCTACCAACGTGGAAGTACGATAGCACCACCTATCGGAACCACGCCAAAAACATCCGTGTCTCCAATTGCGTTTGAATCCTCCAAACCCTTCCCTTTACTTTCTTGCAAGTTGCATGCTTTAATTTCCGCTACCAATATACTCTTTCATGCTTGCTTGAATTGTGTGATGATTGCTTGACTTGTCCTAAGATAGCTAAAATCTGCCAAACTCTAAAACTGGGAAAAGGCTAAGTTTTTAATTGGTCAAGTAGTCTAATCACCCCCCTCTAGACATACTTCAAGGTCCTACAACATGTGAGAGCATAACCATGATAGAGTAGGCAATGTGTTACATGTATCTTGGCCATATGCATCAGAGCAAAGAATATTAAAGAAAATACCTTCATGCTCATGAGTCCTTCTTGCAAAACAGTATGTACATCAGCAAGAATTCCTCATACACATGAGTGTGATGCATATACTTACCTTGTAGTCTTGAGTTGGCTTAGGGTGAAATGAACCTGCACAAACAAGGTTAGATAACACAGGTACATCTACTAGCCAGAGCAAACAGAAGAAACCACAAGAATACCAAGACTGGGATGACATGTAGAGAGTGAGTACTGAGTACCACACTGGATTAGACATGTCCCCAAGAGTAAAGATATGCAATGAATTTGAATGATTCCTTTCCCTTAGATTTCTTGCTCCCCCTGAATCTAGCATGGGATATTGGGAGAAGATAGGGAGCAGATATTCAGAGCTGAAAGATATAAATGAACAGAGCTTAAAGCAAATAAGCACATGAACATGTCTTTCCCCCAAAAAGACATGTGGCATCTCTCCTCTTGAACACCAAGCGTCTGGGGTCCTTGAGAAATACTTCTACTTGAGTATTCTCTCTCCCTGGAGATCTCTTTCTCCCTCTTAATACTCTCTCTGATATGGTCTCTCTAAGTGATAAGCTTTGATGTGATCTCTCTCTCCCCCTTTGACATCAATTTCCAAGAAGGATCTTCTGGAACTTGTTGTGTATGGGTTTGGTCCTTGAGTCACAACACAAAGCACTGGATAAAATTGTGATGCTTGTAGAGGACAAGATTCATTGAGTGGATGTAGCGACCCGACCTCAGACGGTCAAGCCTACGTGTTCTTGTGCCATCCACGATCAAGTATCTGGCACACACAAGACATCAATGTATATATCAAAGTGCAATCACATGTATAATTAACGTAAAACTGATATATACCTCATAAGTCACAGCGAAACAAATAGTCGGTGTGGAGTCCCATCAACGCCATCGGCAGGTTGAGTGTAGACCGTAACCCTGTATCGTAACTCTTACTGTCGAGGAAATATCGCAACATGATACGTTGCAGCCGTGTAGGTCAATTACATTGAATGTACCGCAAGATCACAATAAGAGAAAACAGATGATAAACTATACTATATGCAGTATGGCTTTGTGGCTCTGTATCTGAGTTTTGTTTGCGTAAAAGCTGGTTTTATTTTCCCTACATCAAAGGAATAAATGAAGTCTGTACTATAGAGTTTTCTATCATGACATGGTTCCGCCAACCGATGTCTCATAGCCCAAATTCATCATAAGTTGCCCACAATTAAGTTATCAGTCCGGTGTTGAGAGTTCCGAGATAGATCCAAGTCCAGAGGCTCAAATTGTCCGTAACCGGGGACACGGCTAATTGATTAGGTTTTAACCCTCTGCAGAGGTTTGTACACTTTACCCGCAAGATTCGATCCCTCTTTTTACGTTCTCGCACTTCAGGGTGTTTGAGAACAAGATGACCGAAACATGGTCTTCCAAAGAGTTCCCCTGACCACTGTCCGGTGCTCATCCAATCCTACCGTAGTTCTACATCTGCTAGCACCGTCCCAGCCAGAGTCACAACTAAGGTCAACCAAGCCAGAGCCCATAGTGACTTGCGGTTGCACAGATAAGCTTCCGGGCATGAAGTATTCTTCCGTCTCTTTGAGTCTGGGTGAAGCTTTCCGCAAGATGTCATGGTGCTTCTCCATGCATCCCGGCTATCCACTGGTTTCTCCAGGGTGCCCGTCAACCGTCCTTCACCCAGTAGTGTGTATTGAATTCTTGTCTCGAGTCTTGAAGTCTTGAGGCCTTGAAAATGCAGTCCTTGCAGATGCCACCATGGAGTTGTCGTCATTGACGTAGAGTCCTCCTTCTTCACACCACTCTCGAGCACTCATACCAACCCCGTCTACTATAGCGTAGCATTAAAATAAATGACGTCCCGGGCTTGGTAACAGGGTGATGGGTTCCTACCTCATGCATACTACTCAACTACAAGGATTCAATATCACTACTGGAGGGATTTGTTGCGAAGATGACACTAGATGCAATAAAACACATAGGTATGAAAAACATGGTCAAAGTGAACTTGCCTGGTATTACTTGATGAAGATAATAACGCTCTCAGAATAAAGACTTGGTAGAACTATTCGTCACTCCTTTGAAAATCTATATTACACAGACAATCATATAAGCAATCATCCTAGCAATCAATTCTATCAATCATAACAATACTCAATCAAAATAAAAGCAACAAGAAAACCAAGTCGAAAACCAAAGGAAAAACTTCGAAAGAAAAATTCAAGGAAAAACTAGTGGTGACCAACTCACACAAATCTTAACATAACATTACTAAATTATTCTAATATTTTTTTCTACAGCAAAGAAAATATAAATCTAATAAAATAACAGAAAATAAATTACTAATTTACTAACTAACAAAAGAACTAATATAAAACTACTATAACCATCTAGTGAATACTAGAACAAATATAGCAACTAGCAAAACACTAAGACAACTATAACAGCAAATCATTTATTAAAACATTAATAAACTATACTAAATAAATATAACAACTAATGTGTTCACAAATAACGAAACAAAAACAATATAACTTGAAGTGGAAAAAGAATTACTTTTAAAACTAATAAAACTATTTTTATCCACTATCACTATGAACTAAACAAGCAATTACAAAAACAGTAGCTAAACACTAATAAATAACTACAAAAATTTATCTACTGTAGCTAAACATAAACATATAACAACAAGTGAAAATCTACAAAAGGAATGAACTAAAATAATTAAAACAATAATTACATAACTAAAACAACTATATAAGCAAAACAATACTATTTTTACTAAAAATCTAATTTAAAATACTCCAAAATTACCAAACTAAATCCTACAACTAAAAATATCATAAGTGACCAGGAGAAAAATAATTAATTAAAACCTATTTTAAACTCAAGTTATGGCCAAAATACTAATCTGAACAAAATTTATCAAATTCTAATTTAAACTACTCAAATTTGAAATCCAGAGACACTAACAGAAACTTCCGCAAATTTGTAACACATAGCAATTGGAATCACTCAAAATACTAAAACTCTAAAAGATATGAATTTTCTAAGATTGCTATTTTCTGAAAAAAATGAATTACGGGATTTCGTGGATCTCACCGAAGTAGTCGTCGGAGTTGGGGAAGAAGATCGGATCCGATGTTGCGGTTGATCCTAGAGGAAAGGAGATCACGGGACGGTGGAGAGGAGATCATATAAACCTCAGGAGAGGTCGAGGCGGGCGGGCGGCACTTGGCGGCGGTGGTGCTGCTTCTTGCTGCTGCTGCGGAGAGGAGAGGAGAGGAGAGGTGTTGGTTTGATGTGTTGGAGGGGGGGTGCTTGGGTATTTATAGTGGGAGGGAGGGTTTTGCTTAGGGTAGGGGCAAGAAATAGACTAGGATTAGGAATCCTAGGAATAAAAACGGAATAACGAACGGGATCAAATCCTACTAGGATTTGTAAAAGAATAAAACCTTGGCTCCTGGCTCCCTAGGTGCGTGCGTGCGATGGTCTTGGCCTTGGCCGACCGGCTGGTTAGCGGCTTGGGCCTTTGGCCCAATGCTATATATATATATATATATATATATATATATATATATATATATATATATATATATATATATATATATATATATATATATATATATATATATATATATATATATATATATATATATAGTGATGCTATTCATCACCCAGGTGCAGAATAACTTATTCTTCACCGAGGTAATCTTCGATCATTTTATAATTAAATTACGTTTGAATTTCAAATAGTTGCATTCCTATTCATTCACTACGTAATATTTGACATAAGAAAATAAAAATATAGGTCATAAGACAAGAAAATTTGCAGCTTATGTGTATTTTACATTATGTTTTTACGTTTGTAATTTTACATAACAGAAAATATTTTTTACGACGATTATATATTTTCTTACGGTCTCTTTTATGTCGAAAATAAGACAAAACTTACGAAACGTAAAATTACGGTATATTAATGGTAAAATAGAGGGGGTGAAGAATAACTATTCCTCACCCAGGGTGACGAATAGACAATCCCTATATATATATATTAACAAACAGAGAGAAAAACAAAATGATAAAAAATAAAATGAAAATATTATATAGGCATATAATATATCAAAATTTTCAGAAAAAGATTTCCTACATGATGAACATTATTCTAGCGTTAAATAAAATACAAACAAATTTAAATAAAGCAAAGAGTGCTTCTAGTCCAATAAAATCCAACAAAATTATTTTTAAAATACCAAAATGACTTCAAATTAATTTCTCTCCAATTTTCTGATGTAGGGAATCATGTTACCCTATTTTCCATATATTTGTTTTTGGAGAAAAATATTTTGAATAAAACTCAAATAACTCCAAATTGGAAATAAATTCAAAAGAACTTTGGATTTAATTCTTTTAAAACTCCCAACTCATATTTCATTTAATTTGAAGAAGTCATTTTATCTTCTCTCGTGAAAATCATTGAGTTGCATAAAGTTTCAGAATTGGAAATATTTTCCAAATGAAATTCAAATATTTTCAACACCCTTGTCATTTAAATAAATGGAAGAAGTCATGTCATCTTCTCTCCGTGGTTTTGTGATGAAAAGAATTTGAATTCATGGAGATCATAAATGCAAGGTGGAAGTTTGGGAAAGTCATTTCATTCCCTCTCATTCAACTTTCAGAAAGTTTCAAATTTCACTCAATTTCACACAAGCAACCACACCACTATCAAACAAACAAGCATAAATATTTATTTAATATAACATTCCAAAATTTAGAATTTTGGGATGTTACAGTGTAGCTGGATTTAAAAGAAACACAGAATAAGTGGCAAATTGTTTTTCCTTTTGGGAAATTGGTGGCACCGAGTGGTATGCTTCGGTTGTACCAAAAGGATTCAGTTGGACCGAAAACAACAAATCGGTGAAACCGAGTTCGTTGCAGAGAAAACGTTTGTCACCTCAGCTCACTAGACTTGAAAGGTCTCACAAAGATCTGTAAGGAATTGGATGCTGAAGATGCAGAGCAAATAGAATGAAAAGAATGATATCGAAATGGGATCCTGTTCATCGGGAGGGGTCTGGCGTACCGCAAAACGGAGGAAACGGACCTCCCATGGTCGAAACGGGGGTCCTGTTGATCGGGAGGGGTGTGGCATACCACAAAATGGACGAAACGGACCTCCTACGGTCAAAACGGGGGTCCTGTTGATCGGGAGGGGTGAGGCGTACCGCAAAACGGACGAAACAGACCTCCTACGGTCGAAACGGGGGTCCTGTTCATCGGGAGGGGTGTGGCGTACCGCAAAACGGGACTCCACTGGATACTGTTCATCTCCACTGTCGACCTCCTCCAGCCTCCACGGGCTCCTGTTCATCCAGCCTCCACCACACGCTACTCCACCGGCTTCTGTTCAACCACCCCTCCACTGTCTACTGTTCCCTCCACACCACGGGGTCCTGTTCAACCACCCCTCCACGGTCACCCCTCCACCGTCTACTTTTCATCCAGCCCTCCACACCACGGGGTCCTTGTAGCGACCCGACCCGAATGGGTCAAGTCTCTGTGCTTATGTGTCATCCCTGGATCGGTATGCTGACACACACAGTACTCGAGGATTTATAACAGAGGTAAATCACATGTATAAATAACGTAAAAACTATCACCTCCATCCAAAACATAGCGGAAGCAACAAGGTTGTGGATTCCCATCAACACCAACGGCAAAGTTGAGTATAGGAAATCATAACCCTAACGTATCACTTACTAAATAAATGAAAAGTCGCAACATGAAAAGTTGCAGCCAAAAATTCAAGACATGGAATATCTTGCAAAGTAACACATAGAGAGTAATGAAAGAATAAGCTATACTACATGCATATATGGCTGGTGGAAAGCTCTATGGTTACAGATTTTTGAAAAGCCAATTTTACCTACTACAAAGGAATAAATTAATTTAACTATCATGGTGGTTGTTGAACATTGAGAATGGTTGACAGCATCCTCAATCCCAATTAAAAGTACTCATTAATAAACCCAACAATATTAATTAGAAGTTACATGATGAGATTCACATGATATTCAAGTACTAGATACTCAAGATGTCCATAACCGGGGACACGGCTAATCATGATTAGTTTATACACTCTGCAGAGGTTTGCACACTTTTCCCCACAAGACTCGATCGCCTCCGCTTGGTTTCTTGCACTACATGGTGTTTAAGAAACGGATGACCGAGACATAGTCTTTCAGAAGCGCTAGCACCTTACGATGGGTGGACCGGTACACCTACATCCCCTACATCTGCTAGTCCACCACTATAAGAGTTCGCACGACTTAGTCAACTATGCCAGAGCCCATAATTGCTTGTGGCTGCACACGTAAGTTACTAGTATGAATTATCTTATGATCCCTTTGAGCCTGGGTGGTGGTCCAAAAAAACAGGCAAGTCCTGATGGAAACCAGGTGCCTCAATCCACCCAGATGTGTGTTTAAGTTGCCACCTTAAATAAACCATTAATTTAACAATCTCACATCTGTCATGGAATACACTCACCCAATCCACGTCTACTAGCATAGCATAGCATAATGAGCAAACGTAGAAGTAACTCCCAAAGGTTTCATAAGTAATACAGGTAATAGGTACTACCTCATCTACTTCCCATCCCACAATTTAATTAGATCCTAATCATGCAAGTGTTTGAGGATTGATCTAATGCATAAAAACTGGGTAGTAGAAAAGGTATGATCAAGTGTTACTTGCCTGCAATGTTGATGAAGATGATTCGCACTCAAACTCTTGATAGTTCTACTCGTCACACTCCGGTCGATCTATCGTAATCAAGCAATAGTAACCACACATAAGCAATCACTCAAAAGATCGGAAAGAACGAAGAAAACGATTCGGAAAACATCAAAACCAAGCAAATAACTCTTGCAACATAAAACAATTTCTAACAGTACCAAAATTATGTGAATTTGGCCTTATCAGAAAGTTTATGTCAAGAGCTTTAATCTGCAAAAAGAATCAACTAAATCGGAGTTACGAAACTCAAGTTATGATCAAACGAAGTTCAAATACAAATTTGTTTGAATTCAATTTTAAAACTTTCAAAAACATGTTTGAGTTGGATTACTAGATAGAGGAGATCATAACAAAGAAGTGGGCGTTGGTTTTGTTGAATTTGGACAAACGAGCGAAAAGTTGTGAGTGTTTGAAGTCTAGGGGCTAATCTGTAAATAAAATATTCACGGACGGGTCCCTGGCCGAAATTTAAAAAGAAAAAGAAAAACTCTACCGAGCGAACGTTCGCTGCCGAGCGCTAACTAATGAAAACCATTCGCTAACTAGTTCTAAACAGAGAACGTTCTTTGAATAGCTCTGAAAAAAACTAAACCGGGTTTAAAAAAACGAAACTGAAAAAAAATAAACCGGATCGGACCGGGCGGTTTATTACGGACGAAAAAAAACCGCTGGTCGGGCGGCGGTTCGAGCAGCTCCGCGACGACGGTCTCCGTGAGCGGGGCGAGTGGCGGCTTGGGTCGGCGCCGATGCTTGGCGGAGAGGTGGGTGGTGGTGGCTGCGGGTTCGGGAGGTGTGGGGAGGCGGTGAGAACTCGGCGGGGTAGTTCAGAGGCGGCGAGATCTGAGGGGAGAGAGGGGGAACAGGCGTCGGGCCCGTATTTAAGGGGCAGGGAGGAGGTGGCGTGAGGAAGGGGCACGGGAGGCGTCGGGAGGGGGCGAGAGAGAGGCGGCGCGAGGAGTCCGGCGGCGTCTGGCGGGCGGCGCTCCGTCTTGCTCGGGAGACCGAGCCGAGCTCGAGGACGAGCGGGTGGGGTGGGCACAGCCTGCTGGGCTGGCTGGGCAGCCAGGAGAGAGAGAGAGAGAGAGAGAGAGAGAGAGAGAGAGAGAGAGAGAGAGAGAGAGAGAGAGAGAGCTGACGATTCGTTTGAAAGAGTTTTTAAACAAAATTTTCAGAGAACTAAAATAAAAAACAAAATAACTAAAACTTTTATATAGGCATATAATATACCAAAATTTTCAGAAAAACATTTCCTACAAGCTGAACATTTTTATAAGGCCAAATAAAATCCACACATATTCAAATAAAGCAAAGAGTGCTCCTGCTCTAGAAAAATCCAGTAAAAATCATTTTGAAAATACCAAAATGACTTCAAATTAATTTCTCTCCAATTTTCTGATGTAGGGAATCATGTTACCCTATTTTCCATATATTTTATTTTTGGAGAAAAATAATTTGAATAAAACTCAAATAACTCCAAATTGAAAATAAATTCAATAGAACTTTGAATTTTATTCTTTGAAACTCCCAACTCGTATTTCATATGTTTTGAAGAAGTCATTTTATCTTCGCCGTGAAAATCATTGAGTTGCATAAAGTTTCAGAATTGGAAATATTCTCAAATGAAATTCAAATATTTTCAACACCCTTGTCATTTAAATAAATGGAAGAAGTCATGTCATCTTCTCTCCGTGGGTTTTGTGATGAAAAGAATTTGAATTCTCAAGATCATAAAAGCAAAATGAAAGTTTGGGAAAGTCCTTTATTCCTCTCATTTAACTTTCAAAAAGTTTGAATTCACTCACTTTCAGTCAATCAATCAAACAATCAATCAAAACTATCTATGTGTTTATAACATTCCAAAATTTAGAATTTTGGGATGTTACAAACCTACCACCCTTAAAAGGAATCTCGTCCTCGAGATTCGGAGAGGCTAGCAAGAAATAGGTTAGGGTTTGGGGGGGGGGGGTCTCCTCAAAATCCATCAATCGGTTCCGGGGTCTGGGGTGCTACCACCCTTAAAAGCATGGTTACAGGTTCCATCAAAACTCATATACTCCATCCATCGTTGACAGTGTCGGTCTTCTCAGATCGTAAGGATAATTCCTTCTCGGGGCTCTTTTTGTAACGGCATAACCTTTTCCTCAATCCTTTTGTCCTTTCATCTTGGTAAGGTTATTCCGAGATTGGATCTTCATAGCTGACGGGTCTGGCGCCAATACTAAACAACTATCGATATCTCATGGTGGTCAACGATTTATGGTTTCTCCTGCAGAAAACGGGTCTGGGTTGAACCTCACCGTATGACCTACGATTGGCAACCACTGCCGTGTACAAGGGAAAAGAAAAAAAATACCTATAGGTAAGTCACTCAGATTTACCTTCCCACATAGCAAAGCGAATAATAAGAGTAAGTCGGTATGGTGATCAATCCATCCCGCACCCAAATCATTACCTTGTACATGGTTTAGCGAATCTCGCATTCTAACACTCGGTCATCCTCACAAGCATTGCAGAATTTCTCTTGTCGACGAACCAAGTTCGGAAAATACATTGATTCTGCAAGCCAAACAAACATCCACCGTTCCTTAACAACTCTCAGGTTTTTGCGAAAACTCCTCTAGAATCGCCGGTCGATAAAATCATAACTTCTTCCAGGGTTTTCCTTCAGCAAGAGTGTGCTTGCTTCTTGGCAGGTCCTGGGCCCTGTGGGTTATGGCCCATCTCATCACTTAAAATCCTTGAACACATCATCTGGGCAACTGATCATTATTCCAACATACAACTTCCTGGCATACTTAAAATCCATCCAATTGTATTTTCCTCTTCCTTCTATTGGCACCAAACTAGGACATGATTACTCAGACTCATCATGGAATTTCCATTGATCCATAATTCCAACAACATACCTACTTTATGTCCAATAGTAATTTATCTCTTCATCCTCGTGGGATGTCCCACATACCGAGATAAAACTTATACTTATGAAGTCCATACTCCACTTCGGAGAACATCATTACCCTTTACAGGGTCAAGCGTCCTTACAAGGGAATATTGGTCATCTCTGCATGGCACTTCTTCAACTGGGAAACGTGAAACACATCATGAACTCCTGTCTGTCCTTCGGGTGACTTCAACTTGTTAGCCAATTCTCCCATACGTCCCAACACTCCGTATGGTCCTACAAATCTCGGGGCTAACTTTCCCTTAACTCCAAATCGTTTAACTCTTCGCAGAGGTGGCACACAAAGATATGCTCTGTCTCCAATTTCATAGACTACCTCCTTGCGTTTTTTTGAGTATGCATAACTCTTCTGCCAAGACTGAGCTACCTTTAGTCTATCTCGAATCAACTTAACATTCTCTTCTGACTCCTTGATCACATTTGGTCCAAACAACTGACGGTCTCCAACTTCATCCCACACTCTCTTGGGGTATCAAACATATCGAGACAAAACTCATCTTCATTTTGTCTGAAATCCATTCAGTGGGTATCCTTATCTTTTCCACGGGTCAACGGTTCTTACAGGGTACTACCACCCTTAAAATGTTCCAATATTCCATAGACCATATTTCTCACATCCTCGAAATTGGTCAACATCTTTTCTCATAGGGTAACTCATAAAATCCAGAGCAGTACCAACACTGCTGACTTTATTGATTCTTAAATTATTACAATCATCTTGCTCTTCCATTACATGTCTCAACTTAACACCTCAATATAAAAGAAAAGCTCTCACTTCTACTACTCCATTTATTCCGTTACAAATTCAACTATATATTACCAGTCTCCTTCTCCTTCGGACAATCTCTGGCAAAGTGCCCTGCTACATTACAACGGAAACATATTACTTGACGGGTTTGGGGTTTCCTCATGATCACATAGCCTCTTTGGGTCCTCGGCTTCCATTTTGGGCAAGTGTTGATGTAGTGCCCCGACTCCTTGCATTTGTAACAGGTGACATGACTCATGTCCTTCACAGAATTCAATCTATTCCTCTTCTGGACCTTTCTGTTCCAATCAGGGCTTCTATTTCCTGTGGGTCATACTCTACTTCCTCTACCGGGAATTCTACTAGATCTCCATTCAGACAATCTTGGGAGATGTGTCCTTCTTCTCCACATGAATAGCATGACTTGGTGCGGGCTTTAATTTTGTTTCCTTTGTGTGTGTCCTCAACTTCTTCCTTCGTCATAGGTTCTTCTAACATCTCCATGAGGTCTCCTTTCATTTCTTCTTTCTTCTGCTGGATGGTTCTCTGTACCATAGTGTAAATGTGACACTGAGCAGGGTAGTGGGTAGTTCCTTCACACAAGAAACAAGCAATCTGTCTAGTTGGGCATTCTTCAGTTGGGTGACTTCCTTCACAATTAGGGCATTCATCCTTGTGTTCCTTATGGGTGTGTCCTATTTCTCCACAGAGCTTGCCCGCACAAGGTTTCTTCATATCCTTTCCCGAAGGCTTCAATTTCTGGGACACAAACCAAGACATTAGCAAAGTCAACTTAATTTCTCCCCAAGTGGTTACTCCTTGCCATCTGTTGATGGTTTGGTACATCCTCCACCAAGTATCAGCACCTCTTTCAAAGCACTGAAGGGCATGCTGGGTCATATCCTTTCCGGCTATAGGGTTATTCTCCATGTGATCCTCCATGTTATGAATTCATCAGCCCGTCTCCAATTGACTCATCGGTCCAGACAATACAAGCTCATCTCCATTCATCCTCTAACGGGTCCATGGGTTTGGGGTGGGATAAGAGAGATCGAGAGGGTTGCACACAATACAAACAAAAGTTTTGAAAAGACAGGTTTTATTGAGGCTGTCGGAAAAACATCAAACAAATGACAGCTCACAATCGTCGCATCTAACGCAGGTATAAACAGGGGTTTGGTCTTCTAAAGGTCAATAGATCTTCAACGTCACCAAACTCTTCAAGTCTTGTTCATGTCTCTGATGGCTTCTTCTGATCATGCTTGTCCTTCAGTTTCTGACAAATCTCCGGTATCTCGAGGTTTTGTTCCTCCAGTTTGGTTACTTCAGCTTCTGGATCCTGAGTTCTTCACGAAACGCTTCCTTATCAAATACTGCTTCTTGTAGGTCCATCTTAACTCCTTGATGTAACACTCCAGATCCTGGTGATGCACTAGTTATGTTAAAACTGCCTCCTTCGCTGACAGATGCTCCTTCAGCCTTCTACCATCCAATCCTTCCATGCATCTGCATGCTTAACTCAGCACGGTGACAATAGCATAAGCAATAATACCATGGTCAGCCGTGTCTATGCCCATGTTACTGCCATGAGCTTCATTCCATAATTGATATCTCCTGCCTTAGGGTTTCCTTGGCAAAAACTTTGAGTTCTAATGCTCTCCATGTTCCGGTCTTACTCCAATACACCTTGATCTCTGTTATTGATAACTTCCATAGTCTGCCAAGTTCCATAAGCGTAACCTTCCTAGGTCATACAAATTCGGAAATTCTTCATATCCCTCAAATTCTCCAAGTCTTCGGAGTTTGCAACAGTTGTAGCTTCCATTTACACGGTAAAATACTCTTCATTCCAAATGGTCTTAGTTGTCCGATATCTTGTACTTCTTGGAGTGGTCTCATCAGTCGAATCTTCGAGTGGTCAAAAGGGGAAAGGGTGTTTGGTCTCACTAAAAGGGAATATTTGAATAAGCTCAGAAGAGAAGAGAGGTAAAAGATCTTTTTGAAAATGAAGTAGTAGAGAAAAATTCTTTCCTATGGGCTTGTCAGTTTCTAGGGTCACGTCCTACAGTCAACATGTGCTCTGATACCATCTTGTAGCGACCCGACCCGAATGGGTCAAGTCTCTGTGCTTATGTGTCATCCCTGGATCAGTATGCTGAGACACACAGTACTCAAGGATTTATAACAGAGGTAAATCACATGTATAAATAACGTAAAAACAATTACCTCCATCCAAAACATAGCGGAAGCAACAAGGTTGTGGATTCCCATCAACACCAACGGCAAAGTTGAGTATAGGAAATCGTAACCCTAATGTATCACTTACTCGTCGTCTGAAAAGTCTGCAACATGAAAAGTTGCAGCCAAAAATTCAAGACATGGAATATGCTGGCAAAGTAACACATAGAGAGTAATGAAAGAATAAGCTATACTACATGCATATATGGCTGGTGGAAAGCTCTATGGTTACAGTTTTTGCGAAAAGCCAATTTTTCCCTACTACAAATGAATAAATTAATTTAACTATCATGGTGGTTGTTGAACATTGAGAATGGTTGACAGCATCCTCAATCCCAATTAAAAGTACTCATTAATAAACCCAACAATATTAATTAGAAGTAACATGATGAGATTCACATGATATTCAAGTACTAGATACTCAAGATGTCCATAACCGGGGACACGGCTAATCATGATTAGTTTATACACTCTGCAGAGGTTTGCACACTTTTCCCCACAAGACTCGATCGCCTCCGCTTGGTTTCTTGCACTACATGGTGTTTAAGAAGCGGATGACCGAGACATAGTCTTTCGAAGCGCTAGCACCTTACGATGGGTGGACGGTACACCTACATCCCCTACATCTGCTAGTCCACCACTATAAGAGTTCGCACGACTTAGTCAACTATGCGAGCCCATAATGGCTTGTGGCTGCACACGTAAGTTACTAATATGAATTATCTTATGATCCCTTTGAGCCTGGGTGGCGGTCCAAAAAAACAGGCAAGTCTGATGGAAACCAGGTGCCTCAATCCACCCGGATGTGTGTTTAAGTTGCCACCTTAAATAAACCATTAATTTAACAATCTCACATCATCATGGAATACACTCACCCAATCCACGTCTACTAGCATAGCATAGCATAATGAGCAAACGTAGAAGTAACTCCCAAAGGTTTCATAAGTAATACAGGTAATAGGTACTACCTCATCTACTTCCCATCCCACAATTTAATTAGATCCTAATCATGCAAGTGTTTGAGGATTGATCTAATGCATAAAAACTGGGTAGTAGAAAAGGTATGATCAAGTGTTACTTGCCTGCAATGTTGATGAAGATGATTCGCACTCAAATCTTGATAGTTCTACTCGTCACACTCCGGTCGATCTATCGTAATCAAGCAATAGTAACCACACATAAGCAATCACTCAAAAGATCGGAAAGAACGAAGAAAGCGATTCTGAAAACATCAAAACCAAGCAAATAACTCTTGCAACATAAAACAATTTCTAACAGTACCAAAATTATGTGAATTTGGCCTTATCAGAAAGTTTATGTCAAGAGCTTTAATTTGCAAAAGAATCAACTAAATCGAGATTCTGAAACTCAAGTTATGATCAAGCGAAGTTCAAATACAAATTTGTTTGAATTCAATTTTAAAACTTTCAAAAACATGTTTGAGTTGGATTACTAGATAGAGGAGATCATAACACAGAAGTGGGCGTTGGTTTTGTTGAATTTGGACAAACGAGCGAAAAGTTGTGAGTATTTGAAGTCCAGGGGCTAATCTGTAAATAAAATATTCACGGACGGGTCCCTGGCTAAAATTTAAAAAGAAAAAGAAAAACTCTACCGAGCGAACGTTCGCTGCCGAGCGCTAACTAATGAAAACTGTTCGCTAACTAGTTCTAAACAGAGAACGTTCTTTGAATAGCTCTGAAAAAAACTAAACCGGGTTTTAAAAAAAACGAAACTGAAAAAAAAACCGGATCGGACCGGGCGGTTTATTGCCGGACCGAAAAAAAAACACCGGCGGGTCGGGCGGCCGGTTCGGACGGCTCGGCGACGACGGTCTCCGGCGAAGCGGGCGAGGCGGCGGCTTGGCTCGGCGGCCTTGCGCTGGGCGGGCGGTGTGGTGGGTGGTGGCTGGGGGTTCGGGAGGTGCGGGGCGAGGCGGTGAGGAACTCGGCGGCGGGCAGCCTCAGAGGCGGCGGCGAGATGCAAGGGAGAGAGGGGGAATCAGGCGTCGGGGCCCGGTATTTAAGGGGCAGGAGGAGGTGGCGTGAGGAAGGGGGCACGGGAGGCGT
>JAHIAM010006197.1:0-74321 GCA_021605205.1 Aegilops longissima | reverse complement strand
AATATTCGGTCGGTGACTTGAAAGATGATTTATTACTTACTTATTTATCTGCCCTGCATGCTTTTTTCTGCTATTTTGCAGTCCGACATTGCACTTTAGGGCATGCCTCCCTGTGAAAGGAACCCTTAACGGAACTATTCTCCCCGAAGATGTTTCTTACTAACCATGTAATATAACATAACTAGTTGGGCACTTGTCTAATAAAGCAATTATGACCCCGACGCCTTTGTCTCCATGCATGCCCCGGTTCTTTATAACCGTAAGGGTATTCGCATACACTCGGACTGTTGGGTCCCGAGGTTGAAGCGAAACGGTCCGCAAAGACAAACGATCTACAATCCGCTAGAAGGCATTTTACATGTTATCTCAAATTACATCGCCAAACCGACCGATTGTACTCCTCTTCAATCCCATCTAATGTGCTGTCTAATTTACACCCTATTGGGATTATTTCGCGCCGTTCTACTTGGCCGCACATCAAGCTCACAGGATCTCCTTCCCATCAGCCCCGCAGTCCCACTCGCCATGTGGTTTGGGTCGACTACGGGTAACGGTTCTTCACCATGGCCCAGCCTCCCCGGTGCCTCGACGGCAGCCGATATCTTCCATAAACGGAGGCGCCGCTGCGTTCCCCGCTTTTAGCAAGCTCACCAAGGCCCTCGTAGGGAGACGGATGGCCATAAAGCATGAACGACGCCACTCATCGCCTCACGAACACGCTCGAGCAATTGCACTAGCTCGAAGTTGGTCACCCGCTGACTCAGCATTTCTCCAGTATGCACCTGTGAGCACACCTAAAGACATATTTCGTCAATCGACTTCCTCGCCAATTCTTCTTTTCAAAGGAATTTGTTCAAGCACTTACTATAAATGCCGCGACGGCCGCCGATTCTCCTTCACAGAGCTGCATACCGGGCCTCAACACCTTTCAGCTCTTCTCCTTGCTGGGTGTGGGCATCTTGAGCTTGTTTCTCCCCGCTGCACCTTCATAAGCACCTCTCGCTGCCTTTTAGTCGACGCAATAGATATTGCTTGTCCGGATCTAGTCCGCGCCTCAGCAATATTATTGTCGATTCACGCCACACTTTGCTAAATAATTATCTTTTCAAAGTACGCCTTACCAGCGGGGTCTCGTGGCTCTCTGTGGCGCCAAGCGCGCTTCAAGTTGGGCCTTGCACTCTTGAGCTCCCCGGGACAGCTGGGTATTCTTCTCCGCAAGACCTCAGATAATAATTGATCCTTAAATCAGTTATTTCAACTATTTTAAGTCTCGGGGCTACTAGCATATATAATTATTAAAAATACTTACCCGATGTCTTTCACATACCGCCTGCGGGCTCGTTAACCCATCTTGAGCGGCACGGAGGTGCGCGCTTCCGCTTTTAAAGGCATTTAACGCCCGGGAGAAACACGCCACGAAGAACTGTCCGCGACGCTCGTGATTCATGGCGCTTCCACTCGCACTGGTGGCGGACAGCTCGTCGGCATCCTCCATCGGAGGAGCGTCCGTTTACGCTTTGTATTCGCTTTCCTCCCGGACCATGCGTTGAGCATGGCCGGCGAGGCTTGATTATAACCTCCCGACACCGTCCGCGAGCGCTTTTCTCGAAAAGTTATGAGCATTAATATACCTTCCGAGGATCCTTCCATAAAATAGCGGTGTTCGCATCACTGCGGGCGACGCCTCGGTTCGCGACCGCACTCTTCTTCCGCCGCCGGCCGGATCGACCTTGTTGGTCGGCCGCTGGTTCGCTTCCCGCTTTAAAGGCACATCCCGCGATACACCATCAAGATGGGATGGTCGAATTGAGCGCGGATCAAACGATGGTGTCAAGACCTCGGTCGAGTCACCGGGAGGCCAAAACAAACCAGGGTAGTCACCGTAATGGCTACTAGGGCATTGTCTATGCTACGCTGGTGGAACACCCCGCCAATCAGCTCCACCTTTATGTCCGATCCTCTTCGAGGCCGGATCAAGGATCGCCCGGATCCTCGGCTATGGAGCTAGGCTTCGTATGCCCTCCACGTCCCGGCGCAGCTCCTGCGTCGAAATCACAGAGTAAGATACTTGAATTTAAAAAAGTATGGATCGGGTAGATGAACATCCGCTTACCCATAGAAAATCCATTCAACGGATTCTTGCGGAGGAAGTCCTCCTCCTCTCCCTTGTACAAGCCGGACAGGATCTTTGCCGATCCGCCGCCGAGCCTAGCCCTTTGCGCGCCATGACGGGTGGCGCCATCTTCCCTGTTGAATCCCACATAGGGTGGCCCCTATATTGGTGTGGCTGCACCCTCAGATAATGCACGTGGCCATGACTCCAATCATGGTCAATCCGAATGGGCCAAGAACCTAATCCGCCCATCGATAATGGACGCCCTATCATCTTCTCGCTGAGGGCTCATGGCGCCAACTCAAAGCGCTTTCTTAAAGGAGCATTGTTGAACTCCGGGAGGCCGATCCGGACTGGATCCGCAGAGGGCGCCCTCCATGTAGAACCATTCAAGGCCAGTCTTCGGACGCTTTCTTTGGGGTGCCGGATAGATATCCGTCCCGCGACACGCTATATTTCGCCCGCCCACTTGGTATATCGACTTTCATGAGAACGTGGTACGAGACAAAACAATCTCTTCCATTGTGGCAAATGGGGCTGATGCCCAAGAACCGCCGCAAAGCTACGAAGCCCGCGATGTGCAAAATGGAGGCGGGCGGAGGTGGTGAAGTTGGAGTCCGAGAACTCTAGGAGCCCCGGAGAAACGGATGTATGGGAAATCAGAGTCCCTTATTAGATAGGGGACAAAGCATACCCGCCCCTTTGAAGGGTTGGGGACGCCTCCGCCTGCTTTCCACCCTTGTAGGTGGCCAGTCCGCTCGAACCGAACCATGAAAGCTGGGGAAGATATCCTCGGCTTGAAGTACCACTAGCTCGCTGTGGAATCGAGCATCTCCCCAATCTCCTGGCTTAGGGCTGGGAGCACGAGAGGAGGAGCCGCCCGGCTATCCATGATGGAATGGGTTTTTGTCGAGGCGCTCGATGAGAACTTGCGGATGGAGGATGGTGAGCTGGATCTAGATCCTCGCCTCTTGTAGGCGGTTGCTCGCACGGCTAGGGGGTAAAATGTAAAATATCCCAGCCTTTCGATTCAGACGGCGCGTGGAAGAAGGCCATTATTGGCGAGAAGCCAAGGAGCGCAACATTTATAAAGAAGCCGGACACTATTCGATGGGAACATGAAGATCAAGGAGAACCCGCCTTTGCAACGCCGAAGATAATATACGCTACCGGACTCATCGTCAGCTCAAGTCCGCTCGGGGTTACCGAGGGAGTTCCGGACTAGGGGTGTCCGGATAGTCAACTATCATCATCGGCCGGACTCCAAGACCATGAAGATACAAGATTGAAGACTTCGTCCGTGTCCGTATGGGACTTTCCTTGGCGTGGAAGGCAAGCTTGGCGATACGTAATATGTAGATCTCCGTTATTGTAACCGACTGTAACCCTAACCCTATCCGTGTCTATATAAACCGGAGGGTTTTAGTCCGAGGACGAAGAACAATCATACCATAGGCTAGCTTCTAGGTTTAGCCTCCTTGATCTCGTGGTAGATCCACTCTTGTAACACACATCATCAATATTAATCTAGCAGGATGTAGGGTTTACCTCCATCAAGAGGGCCCGAACTCGGGTAAAACATCGTGTCCCTTGTCTCCTCGTTACCATCCGCCTAGACGCACAGCTCGGGACCCCTACCCGAGATCCGCCAGTTTTGACAATTTATGAGGTTTTCCATGATCCTCGAGGGTGACGGCAGGCTGTTTACAAGATTACGTGAAGCTGTTGAAGAAGAAATTTTCTTAAGTATTCAGGATTGACATGAACCAGTTCAAATGAATCTGGGGTCTAATGTTGGGGATATTACCATCGGGCGAAACCACCAGAGAGGCCGGTTAACCCCATGGTAGTTCACTATATCTGAAGCCCATGAAGACAGACGGTGACGCTTTTATGAAGGCCTGTAGCCCAAAGCCGGTTTAAGGCCCGTAGACATAAACCGCATTGATATGTAAACTTGTGTTGTAAGATAGAAAGAGCAGAGACCGAGCCGACACGCTTATGAGCCGCCTCGATTCTCAGAATCGACGGTGTCAACCCATGTATATAAGGGGACGCACCCGACGGGCGTTCAAGGACAACAAACAATAACTCGAGACTCACGCAAAGCGTATTCGCTCCCTGGTCATCGAAACCCAAGCAATCCCACAACAACTGGATCGTAGGCTTTTACCTTCACCGTAAGGGGCCGAACTAGTATAAACTCTCTTGCGTCCCTTGTCCACTTTAACCCCTTTAAGTTAACCCGTAGTGATGGCTCCACGACTAAGTCCTTTCTTCTAGGACATCTGCCGTGACAAAACCACGACAGCTTTGAACCAGGACTTCAAAAATGTTTTGAACGCCACAGAGCATATGAGATGTTCCAAGAGCTGAAATTGGTATTTCAGACTCATGCCCATGTCGATAGGTATGAGACCTCTGACAAGTGCTTTGCCTACAAGATGGAGGAGAATAGCTCAGCCAAGGAGCATGTGATCGTAATGTCCGGTACTACAGTCACTTGAATGAAGTGGGAGTTGATCTTGTCACTATCACCAAGCTACTAGAACTTTGTGATGAACTATAATGTGCAAGGGAAGACGGAAAAGATTCCCGAGCTCTTCACGATGCTGAAATCGACGAAGGTAGAAATCAAGAAAGAGCATCAAGTGTTGATGGTTAACAAGACCACTATTTTCAATAAAAGGGCAAAGGTGTCGGATTTCGGTTCCGGGTAAGAGACCTCTAGGTTCAACTCTGGGTGCACGCAGAGATCTCACCCCACCTACCTGCACTTCGCCACCTCGCAAGGATGTAAACTACAAAAAGAGCAACACAAGAGACACGAGGTTTACACCGTTCGGGCCACCATTGTGGTGTAACACCCTACCCAAAGGTGTGTGTGGGTGGATTGCCTTAGGGCTGATGATAAACAATACAAGGAAGAACAACTCTCGCGAGGGTCTGTTCTGGCCAAAAGCGATTAACTGTTATGGGAGTTCGACGCTTCTCTCTCTCTCTAGATTGCTTGATCTCTTGAAGAGTGTCACGCCTAAGATGCGACCTATCCTAAAGGAACTCAAGGTCCCACCAAGGATAGACCAAGATATTGGAACGCTTTTGCAAGGTGGATATCATTACATCAACATTACATAATAGTGGGGATACATACATAAGGCACAAATGCCACAAGAATACATCAACATCATATATAAGATCAACATCCCACTACGGATGAAACATAAACAGTAAACTCAAACAATATCCACTCCTGCTAGCCCAGCTGCCGACCGAACCTATCCCCGATCAAGAAGAAGCGTAAGAAGAACTCCAATACAAGCAAGCATCGCCTCAAGCCATGATCAACGCAAACCTGTACCGCAACTGGTGGTGTAGTAATCAGAGCCACGAGGACTCAAAGAATCCCATTACCATGGGTATCAAGACTAGCAAAGCTCAAAGGAAAAGGAAGGGGTAAAGTGGTGAGGTTGCAGCGCGACTAAGCATATATGGTGGCTAACATACGCAAATGAGAGCGAGAAGAGAAACAAAGGAACGGTCGTCAACTAGTAATGATCAAGAAGTGATCCTGAACTCCTACTTACGCCGACATAACTCCGTAAACCGTGTTCTCCTCTCGATCAACCCCAAAAGAGACACTCACACGCTACGCACACGGTTGGTGTATTTTAGAAGAGTTTGCTTCAAGTTTACTACAATCGGATATTAACAAATTCCCATCTGCCACATAACCGCGGGCACGGCTTTCGAAAGTTCAAACCCCGCAGGGTGTCCTAACTTAGCCCATGATAAGCTCTCGCGATCAACGGGATATTCTTCTCCCGGAAGACCCGATCAGTCTCGAATCCTGCCACAAGACATTTCGACAAATATAAAACAAGACCAGAAGACCTCCCAAGATGCCGACACCTCGATAGTAGCCACAGATCTCGCCTCAAAGTGCCACACCGATGAACACTACATACGGCAACCGACGATACCCCAAGTTGCCTAGGGCGGCACCGCAAGTGGTTCTGGTTTGGACCAACACTTAGACAAGCATTGGCCCGGGGCTGAATAAAGATGACCCTTGGGTTAATTACTCCCAAGGGAAAAGTAGGTGGTGGTGAGGCAAATGGTAAAACCAATGTTGGGCCTTGCTGAGGAGTCTTATTCAAAGCGAATCGTCAAGGGGTCCCATAAATCACCCGACCGCGTAGGGACGCAAAATCCGGGAACATAATACCGATATGACGAAAACTAGGGCGGCAAGAGTGGAACAAAACACCAGGCATAAGGCCGAGCCTCCCACCCTTTACCAAGTATATAGATGCATTAATTAAATAAGATATATTGTGATATCCCAACAAGTAAACATGTTCCAACAAGGAACAACATCTCCATGTTCCAACAAGGAACAAACTTCATCTTCACCTGCAACTAACAACGCTATAAGAGGGGCAGAGCAAAGCGGTAACATAGCCAAACAACGGTTTGCTGGGAAGGGTGACAATGGTTAGAGGTTCATGGCAATTTGGGAGGCTTGAATAAACAGGTAATAGGTAGCGCAAGATAGCGATAGAACGAAGCAACTAGCATAGCAATGATAGTAGTGAGATCCAGTAGCGGTCATCTTGCCTGAAATCCCGCAAGGAAGAAGAACGAGTCCATGAAGAAGATGAACGGATGAAGCCGAACCAAGCGTGAGACGAATGAATCCTCACGATCGCAACGTAAACAGAACTAACAAGAAGAAGCACACAACATAGTAAACACACCACACATAGACAAGACATGATGCACAACAAGCATAATGCATGACAAAGCTAGATGAGGCTACTCATGGCAAGAGATGATGCATACAAGAGCAACACATCAAAGCAAGTTTAAATGAGGCCGGAAACGACATAGAACAATTCCGGTAAGTCCTCATATGCAAATTTCGAAATTGGTCCAGATCTGAATAAACCTTATGTTCAAGTTGTTAAACAGCAAGTTAAGATGCACCACGATGATCTACACGAAATTCTAGTCAAGTTACATATAAAGTTCATTTAATTCGGAGCTACGGCCTAGAAGATATGAGCAAAACAAGTTAAGCATGGCATTGATGCAAAATGCATACAAACATTAAGCAAACACCTCAAAACATGGATGCAACATGATAATATGAAACTACATGCAAAATCAAGCAAGTTTCATATAGAGCACACTCAAAACGGAGCAACGGTTCAACACATACACACAATACAAGTTTAAAGGACAAGCTGTCCAAAACAGCAACTAGGCATATGGCAAGCACCAAAAGACTATGCTACAGCATCTCAACATGAGAACAAAAGGCATGGGCATGATGTACAGGTAAAGCATGACAAAACATGAACACTGAGCTATCTCCAGAAATCACTAGAACATGCTCAAACACACATGGCAAGATTGCAAATAATAACAGTTTCAGACTTAGCAGAAAATAACATCAGGTTGCAATGTTTAGAGCTATCAAACAACATGCTGCAGGAACTTAACATGGCAAACAAAGACATGGCATGAATCTACTAATTTCATAGAACAAAAGTCCCTTACTGACCATGAGCCAAAAAGGACCAGAAAATATGATGGCACCCATGTAAACATGGCAAGTTATATTACAGATTCATACAGGCAGAACAACAATAAGTAGGCATGTTGGTGAGCTTGAAACACTCACCACAGAGCAATAGATGGCATGGCAAGGCAACTCACAGCAATAAGACACGGCATAGAAGATATACATGGCAAGAACAACATCATAGCATACACGGATCAACTACAACAACCTTGGCAAAATTGAATAACATGTAAACAACCTGCCAGAAACATTTTATAGCAAAAGTAGAGCTCGATTGACTCAAGCTATGGCACTCCATAATTGCAAACAAGGGCATGGATGGATGGAGAATAACCATATTTTCAAAACATCCTTACTGAAGTATCTCAAAATAAGCATGGATCTCTCGGTAGCATCAAATTTACATGGCATAAAAATATCAACAAAACAGGGCTGAAATCAGCAACTTCATGAAGCCTAGTTTGCATGCTTGTGGTAGTAACCAAAGAGATCACAAAATACATGGCATACACCCTGTAAATATGGCATGGCATATTACCAAACACATGTAGACATCAACCTCATAGGATGCACACATCAATCATGGCAAAATGACAAAAGTGCATGTTCGATAAGAATCTGAAACTAACACCACATAGCCCTCTTATAACAGCATTTCGGGCATCAAGATGAGCTCAAATGAAAATGATGCAGTGAGATGAAATGATGTACTCGTCGATACGAACAATTTGACATATTACACGCACGAAACGGAGCAACGTGCACAGAGTTATGGCATGATGAATATGAGCAAAAATATGCAAAACTACGGGACTTAGCAGAAAACGGAAGGGGGGAGGAGTCAACCTTAGGTCTCGATCTGATCTCGATGGGCGAACCGGCGTTCGCTGGAGCGGGAGCTTCCCGGAGCGGCGGAAGGAGAGGGGCCGAGACGGGAGGTGCGGTGTCAAGGGAGAAGGCGGGCGGCGCGGAGGAGTAGGCTGCCCGGTGGCGCTGGCTCAAGGCGGGCGGCGTAGAGGGTCCGGCGGGCGGCGGCGAAAGCGCGCTGTGGCGTGGGCGGGCGGCGAGGTCCGCAAGCCGGGGGACGGCGGCAGGCTGGCCGGGCGCGGGAGGCGGCGGGCGCGCCGGCCTCGGGCGGCGGATCGGCCTCCTGGGCCCTCGGCGGGTCATGGGCCGCGTGGCGAGGGAGGCGGCGGGCCACGGTCGGGCGCCGGCTGGCTGGAGGCGGCGGAGGGGCTTTGTCCGGCGTGGCGGATATGTCCGCGCGGGCCGAGGGGAATTTTTAGGGTTTCGGGACCCGATTTGACGGGGAGGCGATTATAGGTAGAGGGAGCTAGAGAGTCCAAATGAGGTGCGGTTACCACACGATCGTGATCGAACGATCGAGAGCATGGAGGGAGTTAGGTGGGTTTTGGGCCACTTTGAAGGGGTGTTGGGCTGCACCCAAAGAGGCCTTTGCGGTTACCTGCTAACCATTGAGTACCAAACGACCTCCAAATGGCACGAAACTTGACAGCGGTTTACCGGTGTTATACCAAGGCCGCTTGGCAAACCTCGGCCATTCCGAGTTTAACACCCGCACATGAAAAGAGGTAAAGGGGGCGCCGGAGACATAGGAGTGCCGGATTGCAAAACGGACAACGGGGAAAATGCTCGGATGCATGAGATGAACACGTATGCAAAATGAAATGCACATGATGACATGATATGAAATGCAGATGATGACATGGCAAAGTGCAACATGCAAGCACACGACATGGCAAGGACGGCGAATAACCGCGTACACCGGCGATCGAATCCGGGCGCTATAAAGAGGCCCTATAGGTGGCTAGTCCTATTTATAGGCAGAGGCCCCGGCCTCTTCCCAAATATTAAGCAGAAGGGCGCCAACAATTGGCCATTTTGAAGGGGAACATCTAGTACACTTATCCTGACTAAAGTTGGTCCTCGCCTGTCAAAGGCTCTGGTGGTGACGCCTGCTTGGGCTCCACGATGACCTCCTTCCCGCCGCTGGGATGGTCTTGGTCTTGTTGCAATCAAACGGTTGCCTTTTGCTTGATGCTCTCCGCCCGCGCTTGCCTCCTTTGCACCAAAGAGGAAATGAGGACATCGCTGGCTGGCGCCACCTCGGGCGCCTCGTCGCCATGGTTTGCATCATGGGCACCTCGTGAGGTACCCCGCTTGATCTCTCCGCCTCGCGAGCCAGCCTAACGAGGCCATGCTTGAGGAGGCTTCCTGTCAGTCTCCCGCCTCATGAGGCTTGGCCTCATGAGGGTCTTGAGAAATATGCCCTAGAGGCAATAATAAAGTTATTATTTATTTCTTATTTCATGATAAATGTTTATTATTCATGCTAGAATTGTATTAACCGGAAACATGATACATGTGT
The DNA here is from genome assembly GCA_021605205.1 of Aegilops longissima. Classification (NCBI taxonomy): domain Eukaryota; kingdom Viridiplantae; phylum Streptophyta; class Magnoliopsida; order Poales; family Poaceae; genus Aegilops; species Aegilops longissima. Next base: position 64,229 of record JAHIAM010006197.1, on the reverse strand, counting down.
GAATACATAGACAAACATATAGTCACTAGTATGCCTCTACTTGACTAGCTCATTAATCAAAGATGGTTATGTTTCCTAACCATAGACATGTGTTGTTATTTGATTAATGGGATCACATCATTAGGAGAATGATGTGATTGACATGACCCATTCCGTTAGCCTAGCACTTGATCGCTTAGTATGTTGCTATTGCTTTCTTCATGACTTATACATGTTCCTCGTAACTATGAGATTATGCAACTCCTGCTTACGGAGGAACACTTTGGTGCTACCAAACGCCACAACGAATCGGGTGATTATAAAGGAGTACTACAGGTGTCTCCAAAGGTACATGTTGGGTTGGCGATTTCGAGATTAGGTTTTGTCACTCCGATTGTCGGAGAGGTATCTCCGGCCCTCTCGGTAATGCACATCACTATAAGCCTTGCAAGCAATGTAACTAATGAGTTAGTTACGGAATGATGCATTACGAACGAGTAAAGAGACTTGCCGTAACGAGATTGAACTAGGTATTGATACCGACGATCGAATCTCGGCAAGTAACATACCGATGACAAAGGGAACAACGATGTTGTTATGCGGTTTGACCGATAAAGATCTTCGAGAATATGTAGGAGCCAATATGGGCATCCAGGTTCCGCTATTGGTTATTGACCGAGAATAGTTCTAGGTCATGTCTACATAGTTCTCGAACCCGTAGGGTCCGCACGCTTAAGGTTTCGGCGATGCTTATATTATGAGTTTATGAGTTTTGATGTACCAAGGAGTTCGAGTCCCGGATGAGATCGGGACATGACGAGGAGTCTCAAATGGTCGAGACGTAAAGATCGATATATTGACGACTATATTCGAGTTCGAAAGGTTCCAATGATTCGGTATTTTTCGAGTACCGAGAGTTACGGAATTCGCCGGGAGAAGTATTGGGCCTTATTGGGCCTCAAGGGAAAGAGAGAGGGCTGCCTAGGGCAGGCCGCTGCTTCCCATGGCCTAGTCCGAATTGACTAGGGAGGGGCCGCACCCTTCCTTCCTTCCCTTCTCTCTTCCCCTTCTTGTCTCCTACTCCTAATACATGGAAGGACTCCTAGTTGACTAGAAGGGGGAATCCTACTCCCTGGGAGTAGGACTCCCATGGCGCGCCCCTCCTAGGGCCGGCCTCCTCCTCCCTCCCTCCTTTATATACGGGGCAGGGGCACCCCATGGACAACAATTGATCCCTTGATCTCTTAGCCGCAGCGTGCCCCTTCCACCATATTCCACCTCGGTCATATCGCCAGCAGAGTTTAGGCGAAGCCCGCGCCGGTAGAGCATCATCATCGCCACCACGCCGTCAGGTCGACGGAACTCATCCCCGACACTTTGCTGGATCGGAGTCCGGGATCGCCATCGAGCTGAACGGTGCGAACTCGGAGGTGCCGACGCTCGTGCTTGGATCGGTCGGATCGTGAAGACGCACGACTACATCAACCGCTGTTGTTATAACGCCCGCTTTCGGTCTCACGAGGGTACGTGGACAACACTTCCCTCTCGCTATGCCATCACCATGGTCTTGCGTGTGCGAGGAATTTTTTGAAATTACTACGCTCCCCAACAAAGGCATCCGAGCCTGGTTTTATGCGCTGATGTCATATGCACGAGTAGAACACAAGTGAGTTGTGGGCGATATAAGTCATACCGCTTACCAGCATGTCATACTTTGGTTCGGCGGTATTGTGAGATGAAGCGCCCGACCGACATTACGCCAGACGCTTACGCGAGACTGGTTTCACCGCCGAGCACTCGCTGCTTAAAGGTGACCGGCGGGTGTCTGCTTCTCTCACTTTAGTTGAACTGAGGCTACGCCCGTCCTTGCGAAGGTTAAAACAGCACCAACTTGACAAACTATCGCTGTGGTTTTGATGCGAGGTAAGAACGGTTCTTGCTCAGCCCGTAGCAGCCACGTAAAACTTGCAACAACAAAGTAGAGGACGCCTAACTTGTTTTTGCAGGCATGTTGTGATGTGATATGGTCAAGACGTGATGCTATATTTTATTGTATGAGATGATCATGTTTTGTAACCAAGTTATCGGCAATCGGGCAGGAGCCATATGGTTGTCGCTTATTGTATGAAATGCAAAGCCATGTAATTGCTTTACTTTATCACTAAGCGGTAGCGATAGTCGAGAAGCAATAGTTGGCTAGACGACAACGATGCTACGATGGAGATCAAGGTGTCGCGCCGGTGACGATGGTGATCATGACGGTGCTTCGAGATGGAGATCACAAGCACAAGATGATGATGGCCATATCATATCACTTATATTGATTGCATGTGATGTTTATCCTTTATGCATCTTATCTTGCTTTGATTGACGGTAGCATTATAAGATGATCTCTCACAAAATTATCAAGAAGTGTTCTCCCGAGTATGCACCGCTATAAAGTTCTTCGTGCGAGACACCACGTGATGATCGGGTGTGATAGGCTCTACGCTCAAATACAACGGTGCAAAACAGTTGCACACGAATACTCAGGTTAAACTTGACGAGCCTAGCATATAACAGATATGGCCTCGAACACGGAGACCGAAAGGTCGAGCGTGAATCATATAGTAGATATGATCAACATAGTGATGTTCACCATTGAAACTACTCCATCTCACGTGATGATCGGACATGGTTTAGTTGATTTGATCACGAATCACTTAGATGACTAGAGAGATGTCTATCTAAGTGGGAGTTCTTAAGTAATATGATTAATTGAACTTTAATTTATCATGAACTTAGTCCCGTAGTATTTTGCAAATTATGTTGTAGATCAATAGCTCGCGTTGTTGCTTCCCTATGTTTTTATATATGTTCCTAGAGAAAATTGTGTTGAAAGATGTTAGTAGCAATGATGCGGATTGGATCCGTGATCTGAGGTTTATCCTCATTGCTGCACGTAAGAATTATGTCCTTAATGCACCGCTAGGTGACAGACCTATTGCAGGAGCGTATGCGACGTTATGAACGCTATTAGCTCAATATGATGACTACTTGATAGTTTAGTGCACCATGCTTAACGGCTTAGAATCGACTTCAAAGACGTTTTGAACGCCATGGACCATATGAGATGTTCCAGAGTTGAAGTTAATATTTCAAGCAAATACCCGAGTTGAGAGATATGAAGTCTCCAACAAGTTCTATAGCTAAAAGATGGAGGAGAATCGCTCAACTAGTGAGCATGTGCTCAGATTGTCCGGTACTTCAATCGCTTGAATCAAGTGGGAGTTAATCTTCCAGATAAGATAGTGATTGACAGAATTTTCTAGTCACCATCACTAAGTTACTAGAACTTCGTGATGAACTATAGTATGCAAGGGATGACGAAAACGATTCCCGAGCTCTTCGTGATGTTGAAATCGACGAAGGTAGAAATCAAGAAAGAGCATCAAGTGTTGATGATTGACAAGACCACTAGTTTCAAGAAAAGGGCAAAGGAAAGAAAGGGAACTTCAAGTAGAATGACAAGCAAGTTGTCACTCCATGAAGAAGCCCAAAGCTGAACCAAAGCCTGAAACTAAGTGCTTACACTGCAAAGGAAATGGTCACGAAGCGGAAATACCCCAAATATTTGGTGGATAAGAAGGATGGCAAAGTGAACAAGGGTATATTTGATATACAGGTTATTGATGTGTGCTTTACTAGTGTTTATAGTAGCCCCGAGTATTTGATACTTGTTCGGTTGCTAAGATTAGTAACTCAAACAGGAGTTACGTATAAACAGAGACTAGTTGAAGGGAAGTGACGATGAGTGTTGGAAGTAGTTCCAAGATTGATATGATCATCATCGCACACTCCCTATACTTTCGGGATTAGTGTTAAACCTAAATAAATGTTATTTGGTGTTTGCGCTGAGCATGAATATGATTTGATCATGTTTATTGCAAAACGGTTATTCATTTAAAGTCAAAGAATAATTGTTGTTCTGCTTACATGAATAAAACCTTCAATGGTCATACACCCAATGAAAATAGTTTTCAAAACGGTTATTCATTTAAAATCGAGAATAATTGTTGTTCTGCTTAAATGAATAAAACCTTCAATGGTCATACACCCAATGAAAATAGTTTGTTGATCTCGATCGTAGTGATACACATATTCATAATATTGATGCCAAAAGATGCAAAGTTAATAATGATAGTGCAACTTATTTGTGGCACTGCCGTTTGGGTCATATCGGTGTAAAGCGCATGAAGAAACTCCATATAGATGGGTTTTTGGAATCACTTGATTATGAATCATTTGATGCTTGCGAACCGTGCCTTTTGGGCAAGATGACTAAAACTCCGTTCTCCGGAACAATGGAACGAGCTACTGACTTATTGGAAATAATACATACCGATGTATGCGATCCAATGAGTGTTGATGCTCGTGGCAAGTATCGTTATTTTCTGACCTTCACAAGATGATTTGAGCAGATATGGGTATATCTACTTGATGAAACATAAGTCTGAAATAGTTGAAAGGTTCAAAGAATTTCAGAGTGAAGTGGAAAAATCATCGTAACAAGAAAATAAAGTTTCTGATCTGATCGTGGAGATGAATATTTGAGTTACGAGTTTGGTCTTCAATTAAAACAATGTGGAATAGTTTCACAGCTCACGCCACCGGAACACCACAACGTTATGGTGTGTCCGAACGTCAGAATGCATTTTATTTGATATGGTGCGATCTATGATGTCTCTTACCGATTTACCACTATCATTTTGGGGTTATGCATTAGAGACAGCTGCATTCACGCTAATAGGGCACCATCTAAACCGCTGAGATGACACCGTATGAACTATGGTTTAGCAGAAACCTAAGTCGTCGCTTAAAAGTTTGAGTTGTGATGCTTATGTGAAAAGTTTTCACCGATAAGCTCGAACCCAAATCGAGAAGTGCGCTTCATAGAATACCCAAAGGTAACTATTGGGTACACCTTCTATCACAGATCCGAAGGCAAGTTTTCGTTGTTAAGATGGATCCTTTCTAGAGAAGAAGTTTCTCTCAAAGAAGTGAGTGGGAGGAAAGTAGAACTTGATGAGGTAATTGTACCTTCTCCCTTATTGGAAAGTAGTTCATCACGTAAATCAGTTCCAGTGATTCCTACACCAATTAGTGAGGAAGTTAATGATGATGATCATGAAACTTCAGATCAAGTTGCTACCAAACCTCGTGAGGTCTTCCAGAGTAAGATCCGCACTGAGTGGTACGGTAATCATGTTCGGAAGTCATGTTACTAGACCATGATGAACCTACGAACTATGAGGAAGCGATGATGAGCCCAGATTCCGCAAAATGGCTTGAGGCCATGAAATCTGAGATGGGATCCATGTATGAGAACAAAGTATGGATTTTGATTGACTTGCTCGATGATCGCAAGCCATAGTTAAATAAATGGATCTTCAAGAGGAAGACGGACACCGATAGTAGTGTTACTATCTACAAAGCTCGACTTGTCAAAAAGGTTTTCGACAAGTTCAAGGTGTTGACTACAATGAGATTTTCTCAACAGTAGCGATGCTTAAGTCTGTCCGAATCATGTTAGCAATTGCCACATTTTATGAAATCTGGCAAATGGATGTCAAAACTACATTCTTTAATGGATTTATTAAAGAAGAGTTGTATATGATGCAACCAAAGGTTTTGTCAATCCTAAAGGAGCTAACAAAATGTGCAAGCTCCAAAGATCCATCTATGGACTGGTGCAAGCATCTCGAGTTGGAATACACGCTTGATAAGTTGATCAAAGCATATAGTTTTATACAGACTTTTGAGAAGCCTGTATTTACAAGAAAGTGAGTGGGAGCACTACCGCATTTCCGATAAATATATGTGAATGACATATTGTTGATCGAAATGATGTAGAATTTTTCTCGAAAGCATAAAGGAGTATTTGAAAGGAGTTTTTAAAAGAAAGACCTTAGTAAAGCTACTTACATATTGAGCATCAAGATCTATTGAGATAGATCAAGACGCTTGATAAGTTTTTTCAATAAGTACATACCTTGTCAAGATTTTGAAGTAGTTCAAAATGGAACAGTCAAAGAAAAGTTCTTGCTCTGTGTTGCAAAGGTGTGAAATTGAGTAAGACTCAAATCCCACCACGGCAGAAAATAGAAAAGAGAATGAAAGTCATTCCCTATGCCTCACCATAGGTTCTATAAAGTATGCTATGCTATGTACCAGACCTATTGTATACCTTGCTCTGAATTTGGCAAGGAGTACAATAGTGATCTAGGAGTAGATCATCGGACATTGGTCAAGAACATCCTTAGTGAGGACTAAGGAAATATTTCTCGATTATGGAGGTGATAAAAGAGCCCGTCAGAAAGAGTTACATCGATGCAAGTTTTTACACTGATCCAGATGACTCTAAGTCTCAATCTGGATACATATTGAAAGTGGGAGCAATTAGCTAGAGTAGCTCCGCAAGCATTGTAGACATAGAATATTTGTAAAATACATACGGCTCAATGTGATGCACCTGCTGACTAAGCTTCTCTCACGAGCAAAACATGATCATACCTTAGTACTCTTTGGGTGTTAATCACATAGCGATGTGAACTAGATTATTGACTCTAGTAAACCCTTTGGGTGTTGGTCACATGACGATGTGAACTATGGGTGTTAATCACATACGATGTGAATATTAGTGTTGAATCACATGATGATGTGAACTAGATTATTGACTCTAGTGCAAGTGGGAGACTGAAGGAAATATGCCCTAGAGGCAATAATAAAGTTATTATTTATTTCCTTATTTCATGATAAATGTTTATTATTCATGCTAGAATTGTATTAACCGAAACATGATACATGTGTGAATACATAGACAAACATATAGTCACTAGTATGCCTCTACTTGACTAGCTCATTAATCAAAGATGGTTATGTTTCCTAACCATAGACATGTGTTGTTATTTGATTAATGGGATCACATCATTAGGAGAATGATGTGATTGACATGACCCATTCCGTTAGCCTAGCACTTGATCGCTTAGTATGTTGCTATTGCTTTCTTCATGACTTATACATGTTCCTGTAACTATGAGATTATGCAACTCCTGCTTACCGGAGGAACACTTTGGTGCTACCAAACGTCACAACGAATCGGGTGATTATAAAGGAGTACTACAGGTGTCTCCAAAGGTACATGTTGGGTTGGCGATTTCGAGATTAGGTTTTGTCACTCCGATTGTCGGAGAGGTATCTCTCGGCCCTCTCGGTAATGCACATCACTATAAGCCTTGCAAGCAATGTAGCTAATGAGTTAGTTACGGAATGATGCATTACGAACGAGTAAAGAGACTTGCCGGTAACGAGATTGAACTAGGTATTGATACCGACGATCAATCTCGGCAAGTAACATACCGATGACAAAGGGAACAACGATGTTGTTATGCGGTTTGACCGATAAAGATCTTCAGAGAATATGTAGGAGCCAATATGGGCATCCAGGTCCCGCTATTGGTTATTGACCGAGAATAGTTCTAGGTCATGTCTACATAGTTCTCGAACCCGTAGGGTCCGCACGCTTAAGGTTTCGGCGATGCTTATATTATGAGTTTATGAGTTTTGATGTAACGAAGGAGTTCGAGTCCCGGATGAGATCGGGACATGACGAGGAGTCTCAAATGGTCGAGACGTAAAGATCGATATATTGGACGACTATATTCGAGTTCGGAAAGGTTCCAATGATTCGGTATTTTTCGAGTACCGAGAGTTACGGAATTCGCCGGGAGAAGTATTGGGCCTTATTGGGCCCTGCGGGAAAGAGAGAGGGGCTGCCTAGGGCAGGCCGCTGCCTTCATGGCCTAGTCCGAATTGGACTAGGGAGGGGCCGCACCCTTCCTTCCTTCCCTCTCTCTTCCCCTTCTTGTCTCCTACTCCTAATACATGGAAGGACTCCTAGTTGACTAGGAAGGGGGAATCCTACTCCCTGGGAGTAGGACTCCCATGGCGCCGCCTCCTAGGGCCGGCCTCCTCCTCCTCCCTCCTTATATACGGGGCAGGGGGCACCCCATGGACAACAATTGATCCCTTGATCTCTTAGCCGCAGGCGGTGCCCCTTCCACCATATTCCACTCGGTCATATCGTCGCAGAGTTTAGGCGAAGCCCCGCGCGGTAGAGCATCATCATCGCCACCACGCCGTCGGTCGACGGAACTCATCCCCGACACTTTGCTGGATCGGAGTCCGGGATCGCCATCGAGCTGAACGTGTGCAGAACTCGGAGGTGCCGACGCTCGGTGCTTGGATCGGTCGGATCGTGAAGACGCACGACTACATCAACCGCTGTTGTTATAACGCTCGCTTTCGGGTTCACGAGGGTACGTGGACAGACAATCTCCCCTCTCGTTGCTATGCCATCACCATGGTCTTGTGTGGGCGTAGGAATTTTTTTGAAATTACTACGTTCCCCAACAGTCTCCACTTCCCCACGTCGCCTCGACAACTGCACGAATTGACAATGTCGGATTTCGGGTTCCGGCAAACCCTTGAGGTTCGAACACTGGGGTGCGCGCGGAATCTCGCCCTCTACCTTCCAGCACCCCGCCACCTTGCTAGGATCTAAACTACGAAAGGAACAGCACAAGAGACATAAGGTTTATACTAGTTCGGGCCACCATTGTGGTGTAAAACCCTACTCTAGTTTGTGGTGTGGTGGATTGCCTCTCGGGCCGATGGTGATGAACAATACAAGGAAGAACGGCCTCGCGAGGGTCTGCTCTTGGCTGGGGCGATGAACTGCTAGGGGGAGTTCAGTCGCTCTCTCTCTCTCTGATTCCAGCTTGCCTCTAGCTACTCATTCCAGAGCCCTCTAGCTTGTGGGTGGCTAGTCCTATTTATAAGCAAAGGACCTGGGCCTCTTCCCAAATATTGAGCGGGAAGGGCGCCAACAATTAGCCATTTTGAGGGGGAACATCTGGTACACTTATCCTGACTAAAGTTGGTCCTCGCCTGTCAAAGGCTCTGGTAGTGACGCCGGCTTGGGCTCCACAATGACTTCCTTCCTGCCCTTGGACTGGTCTTGGTCTTGTTGCAACGAAATGGACGCCTTTGCTTGATGCTCTCACCTGCGCTTGCTCCCTTTGCACCAAAGAGGAAAGGAGGACATCAAGGCTGGTTGGCGCCTCACCGGGCGCCTTTGATCATCATGGCTTGCGCCATGGACACCTTGTGAGGTACCCCGCTTGATCTCTCTCCGCCTCGCGAGCCAGCCTTAACGAGGCTGCGCCTCGAGGAAGCTCCCTCGTCATCCGCCTCACAGGGCTTGGCCCTCGCGAGGGTCTTGAGCTCGTGTTGATGAAGATGGGCCGTGTTGGGCCCCCCTTTGAGCCACGCTGCAGGCCGCAGTCAGGCAAGTTAGGGGACCCCATTCCCGTAACGCCGACAGAGCCCCTGGCCCAAGGCGCGCCCGGACTTGGACGAAGCAGAGAGGCGGGCAAGTGCGGCGGTGCAGGTTCTAACAGCCAAGCGGTTTTGGGCGCCAAGGTGGCGGTTGATTGGACGTGGTTGTTCCACTTCCCCACGACGCCGGAAACTGCATTTAATTGACAAGTCCTCGCATGCAAAGCGGTCATGATTACCGCGATCGTGGAGGTCGGCGGTTGGCCTCCTCTGGCTTTAAGTACGGAACGATGAGCGCTCCTCTGGTCTGTTTCTGCTTGCTTCTTCTTCCCGGTTCTTGCTCCATCTCGCTGCAATGGCTCCAATCCGCCGGTTCTCCGTGGCAGAGAAGGGAAAGGCTCCTCGAGAGGGTCATGACCTGCTCCCGCCAAAGAAACGGCTAACCCTCTGCCATTGGAATGAGGGTGCCCACCAGGTGGTGTCGAGGCCCTGGTGCGAGCGGCCACCACTGGGGTTCCCGCTTCCCTTGTACGCCCAGATCGAGGGCTCTGAAGGGGTTGATGCCGAACGCCACGGGCGACGCCGCCGTCGGCGCCGGCGGGTCACGAAAGTGCACGTCGTTCGCCCTGGAGTCCATGCCGAGGGCTCCTCCCGGGAGTTCGTACTCCATGCTGCCATGCCTCCTCGGTCTTGGATTCGCCTTCCTCCCTTCTTCGCCTCTGCGATTCCGCGGGGAGGACCCTCGAGCTCTGGCTGCAAAGACGCCGCTGCAAAGCACCTCGCAACCGGGCGGAGGTTGAGGTCGCTGCCTCGGCGCAGGTCTTCATGACTCGAGGCTGGGCGAGATCGCCTGGTCATGGGACAAGGGCACCCTCATGATCCACCTGGAATAATGGCGCTTTGGTCATGCTCTTCAAGGTCTTTGATGCGAAGGGCGCCGGCTGGAGTGCTGCCCCGGGAGAGGTGATCGAGGCCCCGCCGCAGCGAGGGCTAGGCTCACGCCGCCTCCTCGGCAGCTCCTCAGCGGTGGAGGCGCTGGAGGATCCAGCGACTCACCGAGCTCTTTCGCGACCGAGACGAGCGACGACAGCTACGAGCCCCGAGCCTGCGCTGCCTCGAGCAGGGCGGGCTCGGCAGGCCGCCGCCGCCTCGATCTGATGGGGTTGGCGCCGTGCCCGACGGCCCACCGCTGATCATGGCGCCTTTGCAGGAGCGCGTAGTTAGCGCTCCTTAGGGTCTGCCTCCCCGTGAGGAATCAAAAGCGCGCCTGGGGGGCTTGTAAGGTGCATGTGGTCCTGTTTGTTAATATGATCCTTGTTGTGAAACAGCGAAGTTGCTCATTCCGCCTTTAGCTCGCCTCCTTTCAAACCTTGCGAGGGCTTGGTGCTCATACCGCAGGTCCCAGCCCCAAGGCAAGCTTCACCGCCGCCGGTATGCCAGTGTCGCGATGCCGCGGGTCATGGCTGGAGGTGAGCGCCCGGGTCCGTAAGAGCCCCGAGTCGCGATGCTCGTGGAGGTCCACCTTAGCGCCAAGCAGCCGCTGCTCGGGCAGAAAGGAGAGCGACGCTGTTAACTCGGGATTGTGTTTGGTGAGGGTACGGTGCCGTGTTAGTTAATGCTTCCGGAGGGTGACTTATCTCGAGAATCGGGAGTCGCTCTGGTGCGCTGCCGGTCCTTGCATCGGCAAAGTAGGGGTCGCTTACAGGTCCTCACGTGTCCCTCCCCCTCGCTTTTGCTCCCTTTCGCTTCTACGCCCCGGTCCCGCCTCGAGCGAAGTCTCAGCCGCCGCTGGTATGCCAGGTCGCGATGCCGTGGACAAGGCCAGAGGGTGAGGGCTGGAGAGTCAGAGAGCCCCGAGTCGCGATGCTCGTGCACCCCTTTAACGCGCAAGCGTTCACGCGGTGAGAGTGAAGGAGACACCGTGGGGCCTCGCCGACGCCGCGCTTTGAAGAGATCCTCGGGCTCATCACGTAAAGAACGAAGCTCACCGTCACGACCGACGGCCAGCCGTTGGTTGCCCCGGAGGGGTGACGAGGCACTGAAGGCTTGACGAGGTAGCGCTATGCGGGGCTGCCGCGGCCAGAGCTCAGCCATTCAGGTTTGTCGGTGTTGCAGGGACGGACCCATGCGCAAGCGCCGTGCCCTTAGGGAGCAGCTCTATCAGTTGGTGTCAGTTGAGCGGGCAACTAGGTCAAGCATGTTAATCACGAAGGAGAAAGTCCATTTAGATAAGCGCAAAGAAGACGAACATCACCCGGTCGGACCCGAGAGGCCTGGGGATGATGCAGCCCGAGGGGCGCCCCCAACAAGGTAAGCTAGGAACATGAAGTAAAAGGGATACACGCCGCAGGGACGGACCCACGTGGCCTGGGAATAATGCAGCCCTGGGGGCGCTCCCAGTTGGAAATGAAACTTGAAAGATGTCACCTGATAGCGTTGAAGACGAAAGGTGTTGGTGCAGAGACTCGTGGGCTGCGGAGCCGATCTCACGAGCCCCTGTGCTCGGGAGCCTCGAAGGCTCCAGAGGCGCCGGTGGCTCGAGACCATCTCCATCTCGCCAGGCTGCGGAACGCCTGGCCTCTTGAGCCTCCAGATGCTCCTCACGATGCGCTGGTACGTGGCAGCCGCTGCTCGCAAGCCAGAAGGCATGCGACGTAGCTGGGTGTACTTCGCAGCGCCCCACGCGAGAGGGCCAGAGGCGCCTCGAGAGGCGGCTCGGTTGAGCCCTCGTATGTCGATGCAGACGCTGCAGCCCACCATCCTCGCCTGGATGGGGAGCCACGGCAGGCAGGCGGCGGCTGCCACTCATGACTCTGACTCGCAGCTGTGAGCGATCTTGCCGACGAACTCCTAAGGGTTCGCCCTCCTTGTCTTGCTCCTTCTTGAGGGAAGCGGCTTCAAACACGCCTCAAGTGGTGCCCAAGCGCCTCCTCGTGACCTTAGCAAGGTCGGTGGCCTCCGTGGGGGAGCCCCAGCCCTGCTCGAGGAGGGCGCCAGCGCGCTTCCTATGCGATAGAAGGAGGTTCCCTCGAGCAAAGTGCTGACCTCGAGGGGCCTGCCTCCCGAGGGCCGGGCCGGACGATGTCTTCTTCTTCTTGGGCGGCCCGGAAGCCTCCTGCTCCGGATCCGGTCTTCCAAAGGATGCGCCCGACAGCTTGCTCGAGGAGCACACCGCGCCATTCTCTTCGCAGGGCACCGTGGATGACTCCGCCACTTCCCGGCATCTTGAGGACGCTGTAGCCGTGGTGGGTTACGACCATGAACTTGGCCAGCGCTGGGTACCCGAGGATGGCGCTGTATGGCAGGCAATGTGGGCGACATCGGTCGGCGAGCTCGGCGCTGTAGTTGTCGCGGCGCCAAGGTGACAGGAGGCGAACCTGCCCGATCGGGACCGTGGAGCCGCTTGGTGACCCTGAGAAAGGCTTGGTCGGTTGAAGCCGATTGTAAGGAACTTGAGATTGTTGAACGCTTCCACGACAGACGCTGAGCCCTGCCCGCCATCGATGAGGGTCTTGGTGACTAGCACGCTGTCGATGATTGGGGAACAGAGCATCGGAGGACTCCGCCGTGGCCGCACACTTGAGCTGATCCGCCGAGCTGAACGTGATGGTGCACGCCACCACCCGAGGGGGCGTGGCTTCGAGCTTGGGAGGACTGCATTCACTTCAAGGGCGAACTGCTTGAAGATGCGCTGAGAGGTGGGGCTTGAGCTCCGCCCAGATGCAGCGATCGCTACTGCCCCCGGAAGCCCCCAGCCCCTCGTCCCGATGATGGTCTTCATTTCTCCTGGCTGCGGTGGCAGAGGAGGAGGCTCATGCTGCCTTGCGGCGATCCTCGTGAGGCTGATCCTCCAGCCTCCTCGCGAGGCGGGTCCCGCCAGCGATCCTCGCGAGGTTGGTCATGCCACCCTTGGCGTGGGCGCGGTCTTCCTAGCGCCTTATGCTCTTCCTCCTCCTCGGCCGTAGCCCCGGCGCTGCGGTCGGGACGCCGGTCGATCCTCCTTCGCACGGCTCGGAGCTCTTGACATTCGCTAGTGTTGTGGGTGTCGATTTCGGTTCCGCAGACCTTGAGGTTCAACACCGGGTGCGCGAGATCCAACCTTCCACCGCCTCGCACCTCGCCAATCGCTGGGACCTAAACTACTAAACAGTAACAACACAAGAGACACAAGATTTATACTAGTTCGGGCCACCGCTGTGGTGTAATACCCTACCTAGTTTGTGGCGTGGTGGATTGCCACTAGGGCTGATGAGGAATAAGATAAGGCGTAACAGCCTCGCGAGGGTCTGCTCTGGTGGGTGTGATGAACTGCTAGGTGGTGTCCCGCCGCCTAGCTTGAGGATCGGGTCACCGCTTTTCTCTCGATTCCGGATCCTCTACCCCTGTGGGTGGCTACTCCTATTTATAGGCGAAGGCCCCGGCCTCTTCCCAAATATTGAGCGGAAGGGCGCCAACAATTGGCCATTTTGAAGGGGAACAGCGGTACACTTATCCTCGACTAAAGTTGGTCCTCGCCGCCAAAGGCTCGTGATGACGCCGCTTGGGCTCCACGATGACTCCTTCCACCGCTGGGGCTGGTCTTGGTCTTGTTGCAATCAAACGGATGCCATTGCTTGATGCTCTCGCCGCGCTTGCTCCCTTTGCACAAAGAGGAAGGAGGACGCCATGCTGGCTGGCGCCCGATCGGGCGCCTTTGGTCGCCATGGCTTGCGCATGGGCACCTCGCGAGGTACCCTCGCCTTGAACTCTCCGCTTCCTCATGAGCCAGCCCGACGAGGCCGTGCCTCGAGGAAGCTCCTGGTCGCCCGCCTGCGGAGGCTTGGCCTCGCGAGGGTCTTGAGCTTGTGTTGATGAAGATGGGCTGTCCTGGCCTCCTTGAGCCACGCCACAGGCCGCAGCAGTGCAAGTCTGGGACCCCTGCCCTGCAACGCCGACAGAGCCCCGGCCCACGACGCGCCAACTTGGCCGAGCAGAGAGGCCAAAGGGTAAGTGCGAAGCATCGTGGGCCCTAACAGCTCGGTTTTGGGCGCCAGCGGGCGTTGATTGGACGCGTGTGCATTGCTTCCCCATGATGCCTCGGTAACCACCCGGACTCGACAAGTCCCTGCATGCAGAGTTGGTCATGATGATCGGTGATCGTTGAGGCCGACGGTTGGCCTTCGCCGGCTATAATTACGGAACGGCGCGCGCCCATCCAGTCTATCCCTCTGCTTCTCCTCCTCCTCGTTTCGTCTGGTTGTCATGGCTCCAATCCGCCGTTCTCCAGTGGAAGAGAAGGAAAGGCCTCAAGAGGATCCTCGACCTGCTCCCCCAAAGAAGCGGCTTGCTCTTCGGGTGTCGTGGCAGGAGCGCCGCCAGAGGCGCACCATGCCCTGCGCGCGGCCGCCACTAGGGTTTCCTCTTCCCTTGTACGCCGCAAATTGGTGGCCTTGAAGGAGGCGACGCTGGCGCCACGAGCGGCACCGCCGACGCACGCCAAGCGGGTCACGAAGGTGTGCGCCTTCCCCGAGTCCACGCCGAGGGCTCCTGCCCGAGTTCGCTTCGCCGCCGCCTCCTAAGTCTTGGATTCGCCTTCCATCTTTGTTCGCCGCTGCCGCCCAGCAGGGGGAACCCCGACTCGCTGTAGCACGCCGGGCTGCGGCACCTCGCGACCGGGCAGAGGTCGCAGAGTTGCCCCGGCGCAGGTCTTCATGACTCGAGGCCGGGACGAGGTCGCCTGGTCTGCAGGGCGAGGGGCACCCTCAGGGTCCACCTGGAGTACGATGGTGCTCCGGTTGTGTCCTTCAAGGTCTTCGACGCGGAGGGTCGCCGGCTGGAGTTCTGTCCCGTGAGAGGTGGTCGGGGTCCTGCTGTGGTGAGACAGAGGCCGACCGCCCACTCCCTTGACAGCCTCCTCAGTAACGGTCGCGGGAGGATCCAGCGACTCGCCGAGCTCTTCGCGACGCCGAGACGAGCGACGACAGCTACGAGCCTCGAGCCTGCGCCAGCCCCGAGCAGGGCGGGAGCCACAGCCGCCGCCGCCTCGATCCGATGGGGTTGGCGCCGGACCGGTGGCCCATCTGCTGACGACGGCGCCCGCCAAGGTGGTCCCTCGTAGGTAGGACTCCTTAGGATTCGCGTCTTTTGTTCCTCGCGAGGAGCCAAGAAATGTACATGGGGCTTGTAAGATGTTTGTAGCTTCGCTTGTCAATATGATCCTTATTGTGAGGCAGGCGAGATGCTCATTCCGTTCTAGCTCGCTTCTCCTTTCACCCTCACGAGGGCTTGATGCTCATACCGACAGTGTCCTGGGCCCCAAGGCGGCTTCAGCCGCCGCTGGTATGCTGTGTCGCGATGCCGTGGTCAAGGCCAGGAGGTGAGCGCCCGAGGTCCGTAAGAGCCTCCGAGTCACGATGCATGGGGTCCCCTTGGCGCCAAGCAGCCATCATTCGTGAGAAAGGAGAGGACGCTGCTAACACGGGGTTGCATTGAGTGTGGGGATGGTGTTGCAACAACTAGTGTGTCCGGAGGGTGACTTATCTCGAGGGTCGGACAATGCTTCCTGGTGCGGCGCTAGGTCCGCGCCTTGGCCGGAGAGATTGCGTGGCGGGTCGCTTGCGGCTCCTTGGACGGACCCCAGGTTCACCACAAGAGGAACAAGAGCTCGCCGTGGCGATCGTTAGTTCTCGCCGTTAGTTGCTTTGGCGAGGCGCGAGAGGCCTCATGAGGTGAGTTGGGGCACCCGTGAGCCAGCTGGACTCACGGGCCCCACCTCAAGGCGGGTTGCGCCTGGCTCGGGCCTTATCTTCGAAAGTGTGTTCTGCAAATTTGGCCAGATGCCGGTGTTTCACGCCTCGGTCCCGCCTCGGCTGGTCTCAGCCGTCGCCGGCAAGCCAGTCGCGATGCCATGGACAAGACCAGAGGGTGAGGGTCGGAGAGCCGGTAGGAGCCCCGAGTCGCGATGCTCGTGCACCCCCTTTAACGTGTAAGCTGGGTTAGATGACGAAACTCCCACGCCCCGGTCCTGCTCGGGCTGGTCTCACTGCCGCTGGCAAGCCAGGTCGCGATGCCATGGACAAGACCAGAGGGTGAGGGCCGAGAGCCGGTAGGAGCCCCGAGTCGCGATGCTCGTGCACCCCCTTTAACGCGCAAGCTAGGTCGATGCAGCAACTCCACGCCCTCGGTCCTGCCTCGGCTGGTCTCACCTGTCAGCCGGCAAGCCAGTGTCACGATGCCATGGACAAGACTAGAGGGTGAGGGCCGAGAGCCGGTAGGAGCCCCGAGTCGCGATGCTCGTGCACCCCCCTTTAACGTGCAAGATTCCGCCACCTGTGAAAAGGCTCCAAATAACAAGCATGGTGGAGCGAGAGCATAATCCTAAGGAAAACGCAAGAAGGATACATGCCGCTGGGACAGGCCCGAGCGGCTTGGGGATGATGCAGCCCGAGGGGCGCCCCCAACAAGATAAGCTAATGACATGAAATAAAAAGGGATACATGGCGCAGGGACGGACCCACGCGGCCTGGGAATAATGCGGCCCTGAAGGCGCTCCCAGCCTGAAACGAAACTTAAAGATGTCACGTGGTGATGTTGGGGACGAGGGGGTGTTGGTGTAGCAGACTCGGTGGGCTGCGGAAGCCGATCTCACGAGCCCCTGTGCCCGGGGCCTCGGGAGGCTCGGGAGGCGCCGGGCGGCTCCTCATAGACCATCTCCATCTCCGCCAGGCTGCGGCATGCCCGACCTCTTGAGCCTCCAGATGGTCCTCATGAGACGCTGGCGCGCAGCTGCCGCTTGGTAGGCCATAAGGCATGCGACGTAGTCGTGGGGCCACCTCAACGCCCCACTCACGAGGGCCGAGGCGCTTGAGACGCTGCTCGGTTGAGCCCCTGCATGTCGATGCAGACGCAAGAACCCACCATCCTCGCCTGGATGGGGGCCACAGCTGGTATGGCGGCTGCCCTCATGACCCTTGACTCCTCAGAGCTCCTGAATGGCCTTGGCCGACGAACTCCCGAGGGTTCGGCCCTCCTTGCCTTGCTCCTCGCTATGGAAACGTGCTTTGAAGCACGCCCACGCAGGTGCCCAAGCGCCTCCCTCGAGACCTTGGCGAGGTCGGCGGCCCTCCAGGGAGAGCCCCGAGCCCTGCTCGAGGAGGGCGCCGCCGCTTCCCTATGCGATGGAAGGAGGCTCCCCGCCCGGTGCGGGTTCCCCGAGGGGCCTGCCTTGAGGAGCCGGGCCGGTCGATGTCTTCTTCTTCTTGGGTGCGGCCTCGGAGGCCTCCTGCTGCTGTGGTCTGGTCTTCAGCGATGCGGCTCGAAAGGCTCGCTTAGGGAGCACACTGCGCTCTCTTCACAGGGCACCGTGATGACCCCGCCGCTTCGGCATCTTGAGGACGCTAGCCATGGTGGGTTACGGCCATGAATTTGGCCAACGCTGGGTACCCAAGGATGGCGCTTGTACGGCAAAGTAATGTGGGCGACGCCAAGTCGGCGAGCTCGTGTGGTAGTTGTCGCGAGCCCCGAAGGTGAAGGAAGGTGGACCTGCCCGATCGGGACCGTGGAGCCGCTGTGACTCCG
Source organism: Aegilops longissima (assembly GCA_021605205.1). Taxonomy (NCBI): domain Eukaryota; kingdom Viridiplantae; phylum Streptophyta; class Magnoliopsida; order Poales; family Poaceae; genus Aegilops; species Aegilops longissima. The sequence continues at coordinate 46,316 of JAHIAM010006197.1, read as the reverse complement.
GAGAAAGGCTTGGTTGGCTGAAGCTGACTGTGAAGGCACTTGAAGATTGTTGAATGTCTCCACGGACAGGACGCTGAGCCCTGCCCGCCGCCGATGAGGGTCTTGGTGACTAGCACATTGCTGATGATTGGGGAACAAAGCATCGGGAGAACTCCAGCTGTGGCTGCGCACTTGAGCTGGTCCGCTGAGCTGAACGTGATGGCGCACGCCGACCACCTGAGAGGGCGCGTGGCCTCGAGCTTGGGGAGGACTGCATTCACTTCACGGGCGAACTGCTTGAAGATGCGCCGAGAGGTCGGGCTTGAGCTCCGCCCAGATGCAGCGATCGCACGCGCTTCCCGGAAGCCCCAGCCCCTCGCCCCGATGACGGTTCAATTCTCCTTGGCGGCGGCGGCAGCGAGGGAGGCTCGCGTCCTCATGGTGATCTCGCGAGGCTGATCCTCCAGCCTCCCTCGCGAGGTGGGTCTTGCCAGCCGTCCTCGCGAGGTTGGTCGCACCACCCTTGGTCGTAGCCCTGGTCGCTGCGCCGGGCATCTCGCCGACCCTTCCGCACAGACGCCCGGAGCTCTTGACATTCATTGGTGTTGTGGGTGTGGAGGTCGTGGTACACGCAGCACCGCTGCCCTTGGAGGACTCGGCTGATCTCTTCCTCGCTTGGTGTCTGGTTCGCTGCGAGCACGGCAGCCCCTTTGCGCTTCACGCCCTGGCCTTGGACTTCTTTTTCTTCGGGATCCACGGCAGCAGCTCGAGGAGGAGAGGCGCCCTCCCGAGCCCTCGGGCGCACTTGGTCGCCAAGTTGAACAGCTCCAAGGAGGTGCGATATCTTCATGCATCGCCAGCCTCCTTCATCTTGACGTCACAAGACGCCCGCCGGAGAAGGCAGAGATGATGGCCTCCGCTACCCTGGGATCTTGAGGCGCCGTTGTTGAAGCGCCGATGTACTTTTGCGGGTTTCCCGGCTGCTGCTTGATTCGGCGATGTCGCCACGGGCGGTGGCCGGTCGCGAGTACCTTGAAGTTGGCGAAGAAGGGTAACGATCTCGCCGAGGAAGAGATCGTGCTCGGGGCCGATTCAGGAGCCAAAGGGGCTCGGCCTTGAGCGCCATGGGAAACCAATTCGCCATGACCTTTTCATCCCGCTGGCAGCTCGATGCCCAGCTCATAGAGCTGGAGGAACTCCGTAGGGTCAGCCGTGCTGCCAGAGCGAGGAGGCAGGTCTGGCTTGAACTTGGCGGGCTACGCGACGCTGCGCAGCTCGGAGGTGAAGGCGCGGCAGCCCGCTGTGGGCGCTGGGGCCTCTGACGGCAGAGGGCTTGGTCTTGTGGGCTCTCGTGCCGCGGCCGGGGCAGCGCAGGTCTTGACGTGGCTGGAGCGGGAGCGCCGGGCAGCTTCTGCGGGCGAGGAACTTTGACAGTTTTCTTTGGCGCTGCTGGGCGTCGCGGAACGGGTTCCGCCAGGACCGCGCGCTTTGGGGCAGGGCGCTTTTCTTGAGGAGGAGGCGGCCGAGGCGCCTGAGTTTATCGCCACAAGGGCGGGTGCGGTGTAGCGAGACGGACGGCGCGGGGCGCCTCTGCAGCGCGGACGAGCTCGGGCGACTCGGTCGAGCCATTCTTCATAGACGCTGCCGATGGGGCGGTAGCGCAGAGCTCGCTTGCCGCGATGAGTGCAGCTTGGCCTCCATGGCGCGCTGGGCACGCGTGATTTAAGAACCAACGGGGTGAGCGAAGGCGTGGCGGTGCGGCCGCCCCGCCATGGACGGGTGCTGGACGATGCTTGCTTTCGTTTCGCCGGGCCGGTGGCGGCGTTGATGGCAGGTGACGGGAACGACGAGGGCGCCCGCCGACGGAGCTGTCTCGGGAGACATGGGAGGCGAGGGTGGCTCGGCGCGGCGCGGTTCGACGGGCGCCGATATGGTTGCGTGGTCGGGAAGAACGAGGCGACGAAGGCAGGTTCCGCGCACCTTACCGGGCGCGCCAAATGTCGGATTTCGGGTTCCGCAGACCCTTGAGGTTCAACACTGGGTGCGCGCGAGATCCAACCTTCCACCGCCTCGCACTCGGCCAATCGCTGGGACCTAAACTACTAAACAAAACAACACAAGAGACACAAGATTTATATTAGTTCGGGCCACTGCTGTGGTGTAATACCATACTCTAGTTTGTGGCATGGTGGATTGCCTCTGGGCTAATGAGAATAGACAAGGAAGAACAACCTCCCGAGGGTCTGCTTCTGGTGGGTGTGATGAACTGCTAGGTGGTGTCCCGCGCCTAGCTTGAGGATCGGGTCTCTGCCTTTCTCTCGATTCCGATCCCTCTACCCCGTGGGTGGCTACTCCTATTTATAGGCGAAGGCCCTGGGCCTCTTCCCAAATATTGAGCGGGAAGGGCGCCAACAATTGGCCATTTTGAAGGGGAACAATGGGTACACTTATCCTGACTAAAGTTGGTCCTCGCCTGCCAAAGGCTGTGGTGATGACGCCTGCTTGGGCTCCACGATGACTCCTTCCAGCCGCTGGGGCTGGTCTTGGTCTTGTTGCACCAAACAGATGCCTTTGCTTGATGCTCTCGCCGCGCTTGCTCCCTTTGCACCAAAGAGGAAAGGGAGGAGGCCATGCTGGCTGGCGCCTCGATCGGCGCCCTTGGTCGTCATGGTTGCGCCATGGGCACCTCGCGAGGTACCCCGCCTTGAACTCTCCGCCTCCTCATGAGCCAGCCTGACGAGGCCGTGCCTTAGGAAGCTCCTGGTCGTCCGCCCCGCGAGGCTTGGCCCCTCGCGAGGGTCTTGAGCTTGTGTTGATGAAGATGGGCTGTCCTAGGCCTCCTTCGAGCCACGCTGCAGGCCGCAGGCAGGCAAGTCTGGGGACCCCCGTTCCCAGAACGCCGACAGTGGGTGTGGAGGTCGTGGTACACGCAGTACCGGCTGCCCTTGGAGGACTCGGGCTGATCTCCTCGCTTGGTGTCCGGTTCCGCCATGAGCACGGCAGCCCCTTGGCGCTCACATCCTTGGCCTTGACTTCTTCTTCCGGTCTCGGCAGGCAGCTCGAGGAGGGAGAGATGCCTTCCTCGCCCCGGGCGCACTTGGTCGCCAAGTTGAACAGCTCCAAGGAAGTGCACAAGTCTTCATGCATTGCCAGCCCTCCTTCATCTTGACGTCAAGACACCGCCGGAGAAGGCGGAGATGATGGCCTCCTCACCACCTTGGGAATCTTGAGGCGCATGCGTTGTTGAAGTGCCGGATGTATTTCTGCAGGTCTCTCCGGTTGCTGCTTGATGCGGGCGATGTCGCCACGGCGGTGGCCGGTCACGAGTACCTTGAAGTTGGCGAAAGCGGGCACGATCTCGCCCCAGAGGAGATCGTGCTCGGGGCCAGGTTCAGGAGCCAAAGGGCCCGTGCCCTGAGCGCCATGGGAAACCAGTTCGCCATGACCTTCTCGCCTCCGCTGGCGGCTGATGCCCAGCTCAGAGCTGGAGGAAATCTGCAGGTCGGCCGCACTGGCATAGCGAGGAGGCAGGTCCGGCTTGAACTTGCCGGGCCACGCGACGCTGCGCAGCTCGGGGGTGAAGGCACGGCACCCTGCTGTGGCCACGGGGGGCCTTGGGTGACGAAGAGCTTGGTCTTGCGGGTCCCCATGTGCTGCAGCTGGGAGCAACGCGGGGTCTTGACATGCTGGAGCAGGAGCGTGGTCGCGACGAGCCGGAGTGGGGAGCACTCAGGCAGCTTCTTGCGGGCGAGGGACCTCCTAGCAGCTCTGCTCTTGCCGCGCTGGCGCCGAACGGAGCGGGTTCCGCCCAGGGACCACGCGCCTTGGGGCCAGGGCGCCTTCTTGGCGGGGAGGTGGCCGAGGCGCCCCCGGAGCTTCGTCGCCCACGCAGGACGGGGTGCGGTGCAGTGGGACAGACGGCGCGGGGAGCCCCCTGCAGCACGGACGAGCTCGGCGACGCGGTCGAGCCACTCTTCGAGACGCTGCCGACGGACGGTAGCGCAGGAGCTCGCTTTGCGCGATGAGCGCAGCTCGAGCCTCCATGGCGCGCGGAATGCGCTTAGACGAAGAACCAGCCGGGAAAGTGAGGGGGTAGTGCGGCGGCCCTTGCCTCACGGAGGGATGCTGGACGATGTTGCTGCTCGTTTCGCCGGGCCGGTGGCGGCATTGACGGCAGGTGACGGGAACGACGAGGGCGCCACGACGGAGCCGCTCAGGCGACGCTGGAAGCGAACGGCTCGGCGCCGGCGCTGGTCCGATGAGCGCCGACATGGATGTGGGGGTCGACGGAGAACAGGCGGCGGAAGATTTAATTCCGCGCACTACTACCGGGCGCGCCAAATGTCGGATTTTGGGTTCCGCAAACCTTGAGGTTCAACACCGGGTGCGCCTGAATCTCGCCCTCTACCTTCCTGCACCCCGCCGCCTCGCTAGGATCTAAACTACGAAAGGAACAGCACAAGAGACACAAGGTTTATACTAGTTCGGGCCACCATTGTGGTGTAATACCCTACTCTAGTTTGTGGTGTGGTGGATTGCCTCTTGGGCCGATGGTGATGAACAATACAAGGAAGAACAGCCTCGCGAGGGTCTGCTCTTGGCTGGGGCAATGAACTTCTAGGGGGAGTTCAGTCGCTCTCTCTCTCTGATTCCAGCTTGCCTCTAGCTACTCATTCCAGACCCCTCTAGCTTGTGGGTGGCTAGTCCTATTTATAGGCAAAGGCCCTGGGCCTCTTCCCAAATATTGAGCGGGAAGGGCGCCAACAATTGGCCATTTTGAGGGGGAACATATTGTACACTTATCCTGACTAAAGTTGGTCCTCTCCTGTCAAAGGCTCTGGTGGTGACACCGGCTTGGGCTCCACAATGACTTCCTTCCTGCCGTTGGACTGGTCTTGGTCTTGTTGCACCAAAATGGACGCCTTTTCTTGATGCTCTCGCCTGCGCTTGCTCCCTTTGCACCAAAGAGGAAAGGAGGACACTGCGCGGGCTGGCGCCCACCGGGCGCCTCTTGGTCGCCATGGTTATGGCCATGGGCACCTCGTGAGGTACCCTGCCTTGATCTCTCCACCTCCTCGCGAGCCAGCCTGACGAGGCCGTGCCTGAGGAAGCTCCCTGTCGTCCGCCCCGCGAGGCTTGGCCCCTCGCGAGGGTCTTGAGCTCGTGTTGATGAAGATGGGCCGTGTTGGCCCCCCCTTTGAGCCACGCTGCAGGCCGCAGGCAGGCAAGTCTGGGGACCCCCGTTCCCAGAACGCCGACAGACAAGTCCCTGCATGTAAAGCGGGTCATGATTACCTGTGATCGTGGAGGTCGACGGTTGGCCTTCCCCGGCTATAAGTATGGAACGGCGTGTGCCCTTCCAGTCCATCTCTTCTTGCTTCTCCTTCTTCTCCATGGCTCCGCGGAAGAGGTTCTCGGCCGCGGAGAAAGGAAAGGCCCGCCAGGTGGAGCCTGACTCTCCCCCAGCCAAGCGCGGTCGAGGCCATCCTCGCAAGCACCCTGTGGCTCCCGTAGCGGCTTCCCGTGGCCATGGAGGCGATCTCCCGTGCGGCGACGGGCGTCAGGCCGTTGATGGGGCGCGCGCTACGGCTGCGCGACCCCCTAGGCCACGCTTCCACTCGGCAGAGGTGCTGCCGGAGTTTGTCGTTTGGTCGGTGGAGCCGACCAGCACCCGGCTCCAGCTTCCCCGCTTCCTTTTAGGTGAACTTCCAGCCGGCACCCCGGGCGGCCTCTGGCTCCAGGCGAACGGTTGCTGCAGCCGGGCCTCCTGGGCTTCGCTGGAGGTCTCCGCAGCCGGGAGGGTGGCCCTGACCCGCGGCTGGCAAACGTTTGCCCGCGCGCGTGGTCTGAGCCGGCGGTGCACCCTGCACCTCAGGTTCGACGGCGATGCCACCCTCTACGTGAGTGTGTTTGGGGAAGACGGTCGCCGCGCTGGGTGCTGCCCCGAGGACGAGGACCGCGGCCGTGGGCCTAGCCCCGGCGAAGATCGGGATGAAGATGACAGAGCGCGCGTGGTCGGCGGCGCTCGGGGTTCGTCGAGCTTCGGCGACTCTTCTTCGGACAGCGGCTCCTCCAGCGATGGCCGCGACCAGCCTCCGCGCCGCCGCGCCCGCCTGGAGGGAGGTAGCGGGTCTACCCACCATCGCGCCTCGGTGAAGCGCGAGAGGGAGTCCGCCTGAGCTCCGGAGGCAGTTCGAGCCTTCGCCGCGAGTTGGTGTCAGGCGAGTCGCGCCTGTTTTGTTCTTTTCCTTTTCCTGTGCAAAGAGACAATATTGTAGGGCCCCGCGGGGGCATGCTTGGACTATTGCTGTTAATCATCGTACTGTTTCCGCTATTTCTATATTAGGCTTCTGTGCCACACGCCTGCGCGTAGAAATTACTTAGCTTGGGGGCGACCTGTCGCGGTCTTCCCCTCCCGAGGCCGAGGCACGGACTGGAGGGGTGCTCCCATAGTGGACACGGTTGGGGAAGCCTCAAACAATAGGGGCAGAAAACACTCGTGAGGGTGCCCGCGTTGCTCCCTCACGAGACTCGCGCGAGAGAAATTGAGGCAGGAGAGCGAAGAAGGCAAAGAGTCACAAGCCAAAGACCGCAACCACTTCAATAAAACTTCAAGTGGCAATGAACAAGCCAACTGCAGAAAGCAAATGAAAAAAGCCGCGTCCGGCACCTAATCTAGTCTTAGACGTCTTATCACCAGCGCGGAGCTAAGTGCTGCCACTGGGCGTGGGAGGGAGCCCCAGGGCCTGAGGCCGGCGCTCCTGAGACTCTGGGGCGTGTACAGCCCCAACTCATTATTACGTGAGAGTGTCAAGGGCCGCGAGCTTCACAGGCATTCGCCTTCTTCACAGGCTCCGGGCCTTTCTTAGAAAGATAAGCTTCACATGCATTTGCCTTCTTCACAGGCACCGGGCCTTTCTCAGAAAGATAAGCTTCACAGGCGTTTGCCTTCTTCACAGGCAATCGGGCCTTCCTCGTAAAGATAAGCTTCACAGCGTTTGCCTTCTTCACGTGCACCGGCCTTTCTCGTAAACATAAGCTTCACAGCGCTTGCCTCCTTCACAGGCACCGGGCCTTTCTCAGAAAGATAAGCTTCACATGCATTTGCCTTCTTCACAGGCACTGGGCCTTTCTCAGAAAGATAAGCTTCACAGGCATTTGCCTTCTTCACAGGCACCGGGCCTTTCTAGGGGTAAAACCCCCGGAGGTGCTGGATGTTCCACGCGTTCTGAACGGGCACCCCCTCCTGAGTCTCCATGCGCGCGGAGCCGGGCCTGGAAACATGAACAACCTTGAACGGGCCCTCCCACATGGGAGATAGCTTATGCAGTCCTTCCCTGGAGAGAACCCGTATGAGCACGAGGTCCCCCACCTCAAGAGTCCTGGGGTGAATGTTGCGGCAATGGTATCTCCGTAGTTCTTGTTGGTATCTTGCCGCTCGGAGTGTGGCTTGCCGACGATGCTCCTCCCCCAGCACGAGGTCCGTCCCCCGCATGGCGTCCCGCTACGCCTCGTCGAACGCCAGGACCCGTGCGGAACGACGTCTGACCTCGTGAGGGAGGACTGCTTCAGCTCCATATGTTGGGGAACGTAGTAATTTCAAAAATTTTCCTACGAACACGCAAGACCATGGTGATGGCATAGCAACGAGAGGGGAGAGTGTCCGTCCACGCACTGTGAGACCGAAAGCGAAGCGCTATAACAACGCTGTTGATGTAGTCGACGCCTTCACGATCCGACCGATCCAAGCACCGAACGACGGCACCTCCGAAGTTCTGCACACGCTCAGCTCGATGACGATCCCCGACTCGATCCAGCAAAGTGTCGGGATGAGTTCCACAAGACGACGGCGTGGTGGACGATGTTGATGCTCCACCGACGCAGGGCTTCGCCTAAGCTCCGCGACGATATGACTTCTCCGCGCAGGCTTCGCCTAAGCTCTCACGACGATATGACCAAGTGGAATATGGTGGAGGGGGCACCGCACACGGCTAAGGAACGATCCGTAGATCAACTTGTGTGTCCCGGGTGCCCCCTGCCCCAGATATAAAGGAGCAAAGGGGGTGCGGCCGGCCCTAGGGAGGCGCTGGCCGAGGAGTCCTACTCCCACCGGAGTAGGACTCCCCTCTCCTAGTTGGAGTAGGATTGGGAGGGGAAGAGGAAGGCGCCGCCTCCTTGTCCTATTCGGACTAGAGGGGAGGGGGCGCGCCCTGCCCCGGCCGCCCTTCCTCTTCTCCCTTGTGGCCCATTAAGGCCCATATACCCTCGGGGTTCCGTAACCCCGGTGTTCCAGAACTTCCTGCTTTCATTCGAACCCTTCCAAGTCCAAACATAGGCTTCCAATATATCAATCTTTATGTCTCGACCATTTCGAGACTCCTCGTCATGTCCGTGATCATATCCGGACTCAACAACCTTCGTACATCAATACTTATAAACTCATAATGAACTGTCATCAAACGTTAAGCGTATGGACCCTACGGGTTCGAGAACTATGTAGACATGACCTAGAACCATTCTCGGTCAATAACCAATAGCGGAACCTGGATGCTCATATTGGTTCCTACATATTCTACGAAGATCTTTATCGGTCAAACCGCATAACGACATACGTTGTTCCTTTGTCATCGGTATGTTACTTACCCGAGATTCGATCGTTGGTATCCAATACCTAGTTCAATCTCGCTATCGTAAGTCTCTTTACTCGCTCCGAATACATCATCTCACAACTAACTCATTAGTTGTAATGCTTGCAAGGCTTAAGTGATGTGTATTACCGAGAAGGCCCAGAGATACCTCTCCGACAATCGGAGTGACAAAACCTAATCTCAAATATGCCAACCCAACAAGTACCTTTGGAGACACCTGTAGTACTCTTTATAATCACCCAGCTTACGCTGACGTTTGGTAGTACCCAAAGTGTTCCTCCGGTAAACGGGAGTTGCATAATCTCATAGTTACAGGAACATGTATAGGTCATGAAGAAAGCATAAGCAACATACTAAACGATCAAGTGCTAAGCTAACGAAATGGGTCATGTCAATCACATCATTCTCCTAATGATGTGATCCCATTAATCAAATGACAACACATGTCTATGGTTAGGAAACATAACCATCTTCGATTAATGAGCTAGTCTTGTAGAGGCATACTAGTGACTATCTGTTTGTCTATGTATTCACACATGTATTATGTTTCCGGTTAATACAATTCTAGCATGAATAATAAACATTTATCATGATATAAGGAAATAAATAATAACTTTATTATTGCCTCTAGGGCATATTTCCTTCAGTCTCCCACTTGCACTAGAGTCAATAATCTAGATTACACAAGAATGATTCTAACACCCATGGAGTCTTGGTGCTGATCATGTTTTGCTCGTGGAAGAGGCTTAGTCAACGGTCTGCAACATTCAGATCCGTATGTATTTTGCAAATCTCTATGTCTCCCACTTGGACTTGGTCCCGAATGGAATTGAAGCGCCTCTTGATATGCTTGGTCCTCTTGTGAAATCTGGATTCCTTTGCCAAGGCAATTGCACCAAGATTGTCACGAAGATCTTCATTGGTCCCGATGCACTAGGTATGACACCTAGATCGAAATGAACTCTTTCATCCGACTCCTTCATTTGCTGCTTCAAGCAGCTATGTACTCCGCTTCACATGTAGATCCCGCCACGACGCTTTGTTTAGAACTGCACCAACCGACAGCTCCACCGCTTAATAAAAATACGATCCGGTTTGCGATTTAGAATCGTCTCGATCAGTGTCAAAGCTTGCATCGACGTAACCATTTACGACTAGCTCTTTGTCACCTCCATATACGAGAAACATATCCTTAGTCCTTTTCGTATTTCAGATGTTCTTGACCGCTGTCCAGTGATCCACCTCGATTACTTTGGTACCTTCCCGCCAAGCTTACAGCTAAGCATACGTCGGTCTGGTACACAGATTGCATACATGATAGAGCCTATGGCTGAAGCATAGGAACATCTTTCATTTTCTCTATCTTCTGCTGTGGTCGGGCATTGAGTCCGACTCAATCTTACACCTTGTAATACAGGTAAAAACCTTTCTTTGCCTGATCCATTTTGAACTTCTTCAAAACTTTATCAAGGTATGTGCTTTGTGAAAGTCCAATTAAGCGCCTTGATCTATCTCTATAGATCTTGATGCCCAATATGTAAGCAGCTTCACCGAGGTCTTTCATTGAAAAACTTTTATTCAAGTATCCTTTATGCTATCCAGAAATTCTATATCATTTCCAATCAATAATATGTCGTCCACATATAATATTAGAAATGCTACAGAGCTCCCACTCACTTTCTTGTAAATACAAGCTTCTCAAAAGTCTCAGATAAACCCATATGCTTTGATCACACTATCAAAGCGCTTATTCCAACTCCGAGAGGCTTGCACCAGCACCATAAATTGATCGCTGGAGCTTGCACACTTTGTTAGTACCCTTTGGATCGACAAAACCTTCTGGTTGCATCATATACAACTCTTCTTCTAGAAATCCATTCAAGAATGCAGTTTTACATCCATTTGCCAAATTTCATAATCATAAAATGCGCAATTGCTAACATGATTCGGACAGACTTAAGCATCGCTACGGTGAGAAAGTCTCATCGTAGTCAACCCTTGAACTTGTCGAAAACCTTTCGCAACAAGTCGAGCTTTGTAGACAGTTATATTACCATCGGCGCTACTCTTCTTCTTAAAGATCCATTTATTCTCAATGGCTTGCCGATCATCGGGCAAGTCAACCAAAGTCCATACTTTGTTCTCATACATGGATCCCATCTCAGATTTCATGGCTTCCAGCCATTTTATGGAATCTGGGCTCACCATCGCTTCTTCATAGTTTGTAGGTTCGCCATGGTCAAGTAACATGACTTCCGAATAGGATTACCGTACCACTCAGTGCGATTTTACTCGTTGACCTCGAAGTTCAGTAGTAACTTGATCTCAAGCTTCATGATCATCATCATTAGTTTCCTCACTAATTGGTGTAGTTGTCACAGAACCATTTCTTGTGATGAACTACTTTCCAATAAGGGAGCAGATACAGTTATCTCATCAAGTTCTACTTTCCTCCCACTCACTTCTTTCGAGAGAAACTCCTTCTCTAGAAAGGATCCGAATTTAGCAACGAAAATCTTGCCTTCAGATCTGTGATAGAAGGTGTACCCAACAGTCTCCTTTGGGTATCCTATGAAGACACATTTTCCGATTTGGGTTCGAGCTTATCTGGTTGAAGTTTCTTCACATAAGCATCGCAGCCCCAAACTTTAAGAAACGACAACTTTGGTTTCTTGCCAAACCACAGTTCATACGGTGTCGTCTCAACGGATTTAGATGGTGCCCTATTTAACGTGAATGCGCCGCCTCTAAAGCATATCCCCAAAACGATAGCGGTAAATCAGAAGAGACATCATAGATCGCACCATATCAAGTAAAGTACGACACGACGCTCGACACACCATTTCTCCGTGGTGTTCCGGTGGCGTGAGTTGCTAAACTATTCCACATTGTTTCAAATGTAAACCAAACTCAGAACTCAAATATTCTCCTCCACGATCAGATCGTAGAAACTTTATTTTCTTGTTACGATGATTTTCCACTTCACTCTGAAATTCTTTGAACTTTTCAAATGTTTCAGATTTGTGTTTCATTAAGTAGATATACCCATATCTACTCAAATCATCTGTGAAGGTGAGAAAATAACGATACCGCCACAGGCCTCAACATTCATTGGACCACAAACATCAAGATGTATGATTTCCAACAAATCAGTTGCTCGCCCATAGTTCCGAGAACGGCGTTTTGGTCATCTTGCCCATGAGGCACGGTTCGCAAGTACCAAGTGATTCATAATCAAGTGATTCCGTAAGCCCATCAAGATGGAGTTTCTTCATGCGTTTTACACCGATATGACCTAAACGGCAAGCCACAAATAAGTTGCATTATCATTATCAACTCTGCATCTTTTGGTTTCAACATTATGAATATGTGTATCACTACTATCGAGATTCAACAAGAATAGACCATTCTTCAAGGGTGCATGACCATAAAAGATATTACTCATATAAATAGAACAACCATTATTCTCTGATTTAAATGAATAACCGCCTCGCATCAAACAAGATCCAGATATAATGTTCATGCTCAACGCTGGCACCAAATAACAATTATTTAGGTCTAAAACTAATCCCAAGGTAGATGTAGAGGTAGCGTGCCGACCGCGATCACATTGACTTTGGAACCATTTCCCACGCGCATCGTCACCTCGCCCTTTGCCGGTGCTCGTCTATTCCGTAGTCCCTGCTTCGAGTTGCAAATATTAGCAATGTAACCAGATCAAATACCTGTGCTACTACGAGCTCTAGTAAGGTACACATCAATAACATGTATATCACATATACCTTTGTTCACCTTGCCATCCTTCTTATCCGCCAAATACTTGGGGCAGTTCCGCTCAAAGGTCCATCCGCTTGCGGAGAAACACTCAGCCAGGGTTTAGGTCCAGACTTGGGTTTCTTCTCTTGATCAGCAACTTTCTTGCTGTTCTTTTGAAGTTTCCTTTTCTTCCCTTTGCCCTTTTCTTGAAACTAGTGGTCTTGTTGACCATCAACACTTGATGCTCTTTCTTGATTTCTACCTCCGCTTTTTAGCATTGCGAAGAGCTCAGAATTGTCTTAGTCATTCCTTGCATATTATAGTTCATCACGAAGCTCTTGTAGCTTGGTGGCAGTGATTGAGAATTCATCAATGACACTATCATCCGGAAGAGTAACTCCCAGCTTGAATCAAGTGATTATTATACCCGCACATTTTGAGTATATGTTCACCGATGTAACTATTCTCCTCCATCTTGCAGCTATAGAACTTATTGGAGACTTCATATCTCTCAATCCGGGCATTTGCTTGAAATATTAACTTCAACTCCTGAACATCTCATATGCTCCATGACGCTCAAAACGCCGTTGAAGACCCGGTTCTAAGCCGTAAAGCATGGCACATCGAACTATTGAGTAGTCATCAGCTTTGCTTTGCCAGACGCTCACAACTTCGCTCAGCTCCTCGCAGCAGGTCTGTCACCCAAATGTGCTTCCAGACGTAATTTTTCGGCAGCAATGAGGATAATCCTCAAGTTACGGACCCAGTCCGTAATTGCTACCATCATCTTTCAACTTTGCTTTCTCAAGGAACGATTAAAATTCAACGGAACAACAGCACGAGCCATCTATCTACAGTAAACATAGACAAGCAAAATACTATCAGTACTAAGTTCATGATAAATTTAAGTTTAATTAATCATATTAAAAACTCCCACTTAGATGTACATCTCTAGTCATCTAAGTGATTACGTGATCCAAATCAACTAAACCATGTCCGATCATCACGTGAGATGGAGTAGTTTCAATGGTGAACATCACTATGTTGATCATATCTACTATATGATTCACGCTCGACCTTTCGGTCTCCGTGTTCCGAGGCCATATCTGTTATATGCAAGGCTCGTCAAGTTTAACCTGAGTATTCGCGCAGCAACTGTTTTGCACCGTTGTAGATGGACGAGAACTTATCACACCCGATCATCACGTGGTGTCCGGGTACTACTGAACTTTGGCAACGGTGCATACTCAGGAGAACACTTCTTGATAATTTTAGTGAGAGATCATCTTATAATGCTACCGCCAATCAAAGCAAGATAAGATGCATAAAGGATAAACATCACATGCAATCAATATAAGTGATATGATATGGTCATCATCATCTTGTGCTTGTGATTCCATCGCCAAGCACCGCCATGATCACCATCGCCACCGCGCGACACCTTGATCTCCATCGTAGCATCGTTGTCGCCTCGCCAACTATTGCTTCTACGACTATCGCTATCGCTTAGTGATAAAGTAAAGCAATTACATGGCGCTTGCATTTCATACAATAAAGCGACAACCATATGGCTCCTGCCAATTGCGATAACTCGGTTACAAAACATGATCATCTCATACAATAAAATATAGCATCACGCCTTGACCACATCACATCACAACATGCCCTGCAAAAACAAGTTAGACGCCCTCTACTTTGTTGTTGCAAGTTTTACATGGCTGCTACGGGCTGAGCAAGAACCGTTTTACCTACGCATCAAAACCACAACGATAGTTTGTCAAGTTGGTGCTGTTTTAACCTTCGCAAGGACCGGGCGAGCCACACTCGGTTCAACTAAAGTGAGAGAGACAGACACCGCCGGTCACCTTTAAGCAACGAGTGCTCGGAGCGGTGAAACCAGTCTCGCGTAAGCGTCTGCGTAATGTCGGTCCGGCCGCTTCATCTCACAATACCGCTGAACCAAAGTATGACATGCTGGTAAGCAGATGACTTATATCGCCCACAACTCACTTGTGTTCTACTCGTGCATATGACATCAACGCATAAAACCAGGCTCGGATGCCATCGTTGGGGAACGAGTAATTTCAAAAATTTCCTACGAACACGCAAGACCATGGTGATGGCATAGCAACGAGAGGAGAGGTCCGCCCATGTACCCTCGAGACCGAAAGCGGAAGCGTTATAACAACGCTGTTGATGTAGTCGACGCCTTCACGATCCGACCGATCCAAGCACCGAACGTCACGGCACCTCCGAGTTCTGCACACGCTCAGCTCGATGACGATCCCCGGACTCGATCCAGCAAAGTGTCGGGATGAGTTCCACAAGACGACGGCGCAGGACGATGTTGATGCTCCACCGACGCAGGGCTTCGCCTTAAGCTCATGACGATATGACTTCTCCGCGCAGGCTTCGCCTAAGCTCACGACGATATGACCAAGTGGAATATGGTGGAGGGGGCACCGCACACGGCTAAGGAACGATCCAGATCAACTTGTGTGTCCTGGGTGCCCCCTGCCTCAGATATAAAGGAGCAAAGGGGGTGCGGCCGCCCTAGGGAGGCGCTGCTGAGGAGTCCTACTCCCACCGGGAGTAGGACTCCCCCTCTCCTAGTTGGAGTAGGATTGGGAGAGGGAAGAGGAAGGCGCCGCCCCCTCTCCTTGTCCTATTCGGACTAGAGGGGAGGGGGCGCGCCTGCCCCTGGCCGGCCCTTCCTCTTCTCCCTTGTGGCCCATTAAGGCCCATATACCCCGGGGTTCCGTAACCCCGGTGTTCCGATAACTTCCTGTTTTCATTCGAACCCTTCCAACTCCAAACATAGGCTTCCAATATATCAATCTTTATGTCTCGACCATTTCGAGACTCCTCGCCATGTCCGTGATCATATCCGGACTCAACAACCTTCGTACATCAATACTTATAAACTCATAATGAACTGTCATCAAACGTTAAGCGTGCAAGGACCCTACGGGTTCGAGAACTATGTAGACATGACCTAGAACCATTCTCGGTCAATAACCAATAGCGGAACCTGGATGCTCATATTGGTTCCTACATATTCTACGAAGATCTTTATCGGTCAAACCGATAACGACATCGTTGTTCCCTTTGTCATCGGTATGTTACTTACCCGAGATTCGATCGTCGGTATCCAATACCTAGTTCAATCTCGCTATCGTAAGTCTCTTTACTCGTTCCGTAATACATCATCTCACAACTAACTCATTAGTTGTAATGCTTGCAAGGCTTAAGTGATGTGTATTACCGAGAAGGCCCAGAGATACCTCTCCGACAATCGGAGTGACAAAACCTAATCTCGAAATATGCCAACCCAACAAGTACCTTTGGAGACACCTGTAGTACTCCTTTATAATCACCCAGTTACGCCAGGACGCTTGGTAGTACCAAAGTGTTCCTCCGTAAACGGAGTTGCATAATCTCATAGTTACAGGAACATGTATAGGTCATGAAGAAAGCATAAGCAACATACTAAACGATCAAGTGCTAAGCTAACGAAATGGGTCATGTCAATCACATCATTCTCCTAATGATGTGATCCCATTAATCAAATGACAACACATGTCTATGGTTAGGAAACATAACCATCTTCGATTAATGAGCTAGTCTTGTAGAGGCATACTAGTGACTATCTGTTTGTCTATGTATTCACACATGTATTATGTTTCCGGTTAATACAATTCTAGCATGAATAATAAACATTTGTCATGATATAAGGAAATAAATAATAACTTTATTATTGCCTCTAGGGCATATTTCCTTCACCATAGACTAGGAAGAACGGGGTCTCACCAGTCGGCTTGGTCACGGTCGTGCGGATGGACCACAATACGGACTGAATCTCGTCGTACCAGCCTCTGCCGCAGGCCTCCAGCTTCTTTCTGAATGTCTTGGTTTTGAGGCCCCTCAGGACCTCTGCATTGGCCCGCTCGGGTGAGCTACCGAGGCGTAGCATACCTGCATCCCAAGGTTAGCACAATATGTTTTGAAAAGGTTACTGGTGAACTGCGAACCGTTGTCGCTGATGATGCGGTTCGGCACCCCGAACCGGCTTACGATGCCCTTGATGAACTTGACCGCAGAACCTGCGGGGATGGTGCGGACGGCTTCCACTTCAGCCCACTTGGTGAACTTGTCCACGGCGACGTAGAGGTAACGATAGCTTCTTGGCGCCCGAGGGAACGGGCCCAGGATATCTAGCCCCTAGACTGCGAATGGCCACGAGAGGGGTATAGTTTGTAGACCTCCCACCGGCTGATGGATCTGCTTGGCATGGAATTGGCAGGCCTCGCAAGCCATTACCAGTTCCACGGCATCATTGAGCGCAGTGGGCCAATAGAACCCACTGCGGAACGCCTTGCCAACGAGGGTCCGTGATGACGAATGATGCCCACAGTCTCCATCGTGTAGCTCTGCCAGCAGCTCCTTCCCTTGCTCCCTGGAGATTGCCCACAGGGACACATCATTTGGTCGCTTCCGGTAGAGCTCTCCATCCCTGATGCAGTACGCCGTGGCTTGCCACGCCACACGCTCCGCTTCCTCCTCCTTTTCCAGCAAGGTCCCTTGCATCAGGTAGCTCCGGAGCTCTGTGATCCAGCATCCCTCCTGAGGCTCCAGCGTTAGGAGCAGACGTGCTCCCGAGGCCGGGCCACAGACCGGGGCTCCCGAGGCTGCACCGTGCTTGACAGCGATGGTGTTGCCGAGGGCTTGAAGAGCCGTTCCTCGAAGATGCCGGGCTCCTAAGGTAGCCGCCTGGATGCCCGTTTGGCGATGTCGTCAGCCTCCTGATTGGTGCCACGAGGCACATGCTGCAACTCCAGCCCCCAGAACTGCTTCTCCATCCTGCGGATCTCTGCGAGGTAGGCTTCCATGTGCTCATCCCTTGGCTCGTATACTTTGTTGGAAAAGTTTACGAGGAGTTGTGAATCACCCTTGATGGTAAGGCGCTTCACTCCCAGGGCAGCCGTGGCCTTCAGGCCTGCTATCAGGCCCTCATATTCCGCTATGTTGTTGGAGACCTTTTCTCCGTGCTGGAAACAGAGCTGCACGGTGTAGTAGAGCTTGTCTTGAGTAGGAGATATAAGCACTGCGCCAGCTCCCGCGCCGTGTCTGAAGAACGCCCCGTCGAAGTACATGATCCAACCGTCCGGTGCCTCGCTTCCCAGGGAGAGGGATCGATCCTCGCCAGCCTTGAGGCCCGGCGCCTCCGTCCATTCCGCCACGAAAGTCCTAGCTGCTCCTTGATGACTCTGTGGTGCTGAATTCTAGCTGAAACGCTTACAACTCGATGTTCCACTCAGCGACTCTTCCGGCCGAGTAGGGGCTCCTGAGCACCCTTTCCAAGGGGTACGCCGAGACAACCTTGATGGGATGGCCCTGAAAATAGTGTCGCAGCTTGCGCGAAGCCACCAAGAGCACGAGGAGGAGTTTCTGGGGCATGGGGTACCACGCCCTCGCGTCCCGCAACACTATGCTGACGAAGTACACAGGGTGTTCGACGAGGTTGGGAGTGTTGGTGTCATTGGCGTCCTCCGGAGGCCGTGGCGCCTCCTGAGGCAATGGAGCCCCAAGTGGCTGGTCGTCAGGGGGAGGGGTCTCTTTTGTCTCGAGTGCGCTTCCCTGCGGCGGCTGATCCTCCTCGGCTGTGGTAGTGGTCTCTGTGAGGCCCCCTTGATCCTGCTTCGCCTTGACCCGGGCAGCTGCCGCGGCTTTGGTTCGATGCTCCTCCCTAACCGCCACCAGGGCTGCGCTGGCAGAGTAGGGGGTGGCTGCAAGGTAGAGCACCAGGGGCTCTTGGGGGCGCGGAGCCACCATTAATGAGGGGCTGGTTAAGTACCTTTTGAGGTCTTGGAACGCCCTATCGGCTTCTTCAGCCCATGCAAAGGGGCCCTTTTTCTTCATTATCTTGAAGAAGGGTAGCGCTCGTTCCCCCAACTTAGAGATGAAGCGTCCTAGCGCGGTCACGCGCCCAGTGAGCTTATGCATTTCTTTGAGGGTCTTCGGCGGGCTCATGTCCTCAACTGCCTTGACCTTTCCTGGGTTAGCCTCGATGCCCCGATGGGACACGAGGAAGCCCAAGAGCTTGCCCGAGGGGACCCCAAACACACACTTCTCCGGGTTGAGCCGCAGGTTCACTGCGTCGAGGCTCGTGAAGGTTTCCTCCAGGTCTTGTATCAGGGTTTTGGCCTCCTGAGACTTCACCACAATGTCATCGACGTAAGCCTCAACATTCCTCCCGAGCTGCGGACCCAAGGTGATGTGCATCAGCCGCTGAAAGGTCGCTCCTGCGTTGTGCAGCCCGAACGGCATGCATGTGTAGCAGTACACTCCACAAGGGGTCAGGAAGGCTGTTTTTTCCACGTCTTCTACCACCATCTTGATCTAGTGATAGCCAGCGAAGGCATCCAGAAAACATAACAGGTCGCACTCGGCGGTGGAATCGACGATCTGATCGATACGAGGGAGCGGGAATGGATCCTGCGGGCATGCTTTGTTGAGGTTGGTGAAGTCGACACACATGCGTTCCTTCCCCCTTTCTTTGGCATGACAACCGGGTTAGCCAACCAATCTGGGAATCGGACCTCGCGAATGACCCCTGCAGCTTCTAGTTTGCGGGTCTCTTGGACGATGAAAGCCTGCTTTTCAGTGGACTGCCGTCTCGCTTTCTGCTTCACAGGGCGTATGTTGGGGCACACGTTGAGGTGGTGCTCGATTACGCCTCTCGGGATCCCTGCTAACTGATCTGGTTCCCATGCGAATACCTTCTTATTCGCTCGCAGGAACTTGACAGGGCCTCCTCCTGCTCGGGCTCGAGGTTGGCGCCTATGGTGAAGGTGGCGTTAGTGGATCCGTCCTCGTCGACCAGTATCTTCTTGGTTTCTGCCTTGTATTGGGTGAACAGCTGCTTCTTCTTGGCCGGCGCAGCCCCCTTGGGCTCAGGGGCGTCTGAGTCGGCGGGCTGTGCCGCCGCCGCAGTCTTGAAGATGAGCTTGAGTACTTGCAACACATCCCCGGCGTCTCCGGACACGGTGAGGACGACGTTGCTCCCGGGCATCTTCATGAGGTTGTACGTTGGGTGAGTCGCGGCCATGAATCGGGCTAATGCTGGGTAGCCGAGGATGGCGTTGTATGGGAGGCCGATGGGAGCGATGTCTAAGTCGATTAGCTCCGTGTGGAAGTTGTCGTAGGTGCCGAAGGTCACTGAAAGACGGATCTGCCCCAGGGAGCCGTCTGAACCGCCTCCGACGCCTAAGAAGGGCCCGCTAGGCTGAAGCCGCTCCGGCGCTATGTGGAGGAGGCTGAAGGCTTCAACCGAGAGCACGCTGAGGCCCGCGCCGCCGTCTATGAGGGTCCTGGTAACGGCCACCTGGCAGATGGTGGGGGTGCACAACATCGGGAGCGCGCCCGAGCAGGCTGAGTTGGAGGGGTGGTCCTCCGAGCTGAAGGCCAGATCGGCCTTGGGCGCCGACCGACCTGGGGGAGCCCCTGCCGTGCGGAGGCAGCGCCGATCTGGCGGATGAATGGCTTGACATGGCGGCCTGAAGGTGGCGCCTGCGAGCCGCCCCGGAGAGCTGCGACGACCGAGGGCGCCAGCGCAGCATGCTGGGCGAGGAAGAGGCTGTGCAGCTCCTCCCAAGAGGCCACGGAAGCCGCTGGTAGGTGGAGCAGCCACATGCGCGGGGCGCCAGTGAGGGCCATGGGAAGCCAGTTAGCCATGACCCTGTCGTCGCCTCCTGCTTCGAGGATGGCCTCCTCGTACGCCAGCAGGAAGGCCAGTGGATCAGTCGTGCCATTGTAGCGCGGTGGCGTCTCCGGCTTGAACTTGTTCGGCCACCGCACCTGTCGCAAGGCTGGGGCCAAGGCTCGGAGCCCCCCGGAGTGGGCGGCGCGCTGCTCATCGTAGGGCGAGTCGCGATGTTGGTGGAGAGCGGGTCGGTGGAAGGGAAAGCTCCGGCGCACCCCTACCTGGCGCGCCAAATGTCGGATTTCGGGTTCCGGCAGACCCTCTAGGTTCGAACTATGGGGTGCACGCGGAGATCTCACCCCCACCTACCTGCACTTCGTTGCCTCGCAAGGATCTAAACTACAAAAAGAGCGACACAAGAGACACGAGGTTTATACTGGTTCGGGCCACCATTGTGGTGTAACATCCTACTCCAATGTGTGGTGTGGTGGATTGCCTGAGGGGCTGATGATGAACAATACAAGGAAGAACAGCCTCGCGAGGGTCTGTTCTTGGCCGGTGCGATGAACTGCTAGGGGGAGTTCGGTCGCTCTCTCTCTCTCTCTAGATTGCTTGATCTCTAGCTCTGTTTTGGATTCTGGATCCAAGATGCCAGATGCCCTACCCTGTGGGTGGCTAGTCCTATTTATAGGCAGAGGCCCTGGGCCTCTTCCCAAATATTGAGCGGGAAGGGCGCCAACAATTGGCCCTTTTGAAGGGGAACATCTAGTACACTTATCCTGACTAAAGTTGGTCCTCGCCTGTCAAAGGCTCTGGTGGTGACGCTGGCTTGGGCTCCACGATGACCTCCTTCATGCCGTTGGGATGGTCTTGGTCTTGTTGCACCGAAACGGTTGCCTTTGCTTGATGCTCTCGCCCGCGCTTGCCTCCTTTGCACCAAAGAGGAAATGAGGACACTGCGCGGGCTGGCGCCCGCCTGGCGCCCACGGTCGTCATGGCTTGCGTCATGGGCACCTCGTGAGGTACCCCGCCATGATCTCTCCGCCTCCTCTCGAGCCAGCCTGACGAGGCCGTGCCTGAGGAGGCTTCCTGTCGTCCGCCCCGTGAGGCTTGGCCCCTCGCAAGGGTCTTGAGCTTGTGCTGATGAAGATGGGCCGTACTGGGCCACCCCTTGAGCCATGCCGCATGCCGTAGGCAGGCAAGTCTGGGTACCCCCGTTACCAGAACACCGACAAAATGAAAATAAAGGGAAATTAAAGAAGAATGACAAACATGTTGCCACTCCCGTGAATAAGCCCAACGCTAGACCTAAGCCTGAAACTGAGTGCTTCTGCTACAAAGGGAATGGTCACTGGAAGCGGAACTACCCCAAATACTTAGCAGATAAGAAGGATGGCAAAGTGAACAAAGGTATATTTGATATACATGTTATTGATGTGTACTTTACTGGTGTTCATAGTAACCCTCTGGTATTTGATACCGGTTCAGTTGCTAAGATTAGTAACTCAAAATTGGTGTTGCAAAATGAACAGAGACTAGTTAAGGGCGAGGTGACGATGTGTGTTGGAAGTGATTCCAAGGTTGATAAGATCACCATCGCACACTCCCTCTACCTTCGGGATTAGTGTTGGACCTAAATAAATGTTATTTGGTGTTTGCATTGAGCATGAATGTGATTGGGTCATGTTTATTGCGATACAGTTATTCATTTAAGTCAGAGAATAATTGTTGTTCTGTTTACATGAATAAAACCTTCTATGGTCATACGCCCAATATAAATGGTTTATTGAATCTCGATCGTACTGATACACATATTCATAATATTGATGCCAAAAGATGCAAAGTTGATAATGATAGTGCAACATATTTGTGGCACTGCCGTTTAGGTCATATTGGTGTAAAGCGCATGAAGAAACTCCATACGGATGGATTTTTGGAATCACTTGATTAAGAATCATTTGATACTTGCAAACCATGCCTCATGGGCAAGATGACTAAAACTCCGTTGTTCGGAACAATGGAGCGAGCCAATGACTTATTGGAAATAATACATACCGATTTATGCGGTCCGATGAGTGTTGAGGCACGCAGCGAGTATCATTATTTTTCTGACCTTCACAGATGATGTGAGCAGATATGGGTATATCTACTTAATGAAACACAAGTCTGAAACATTTGAAAAGTTCAAGGAATTTCAGAGTGAAGTGCAGAATCATTGTGACAAGAAAATAAAGTTTCTATAATCTGATCGCGGAGGTGAATATTTGAGTTACGAGTTTGGCCTTCATTTAAAACAATGTGGAATAGTTTCACAACTCACACCACCTGGAACACCATAGCGTAATGGTGTGTCCGAACGTCATAACCGTAGTTTATTAGATATGGTGCGATCTATGATGTCTCTTACCGATTTACCACTATCGTTTTGGGGTTATGCATTAGAGACAGTTGCATTCACGTTAAATAGGGCACCGTCTAAATCCGTTGAGACGACACCGTATGAAGTATGGTTTGGCAAGAAACCTAAGCTGTTGTTTCTTAATGTTTGGGGTTGCGACACTTATGTCAAAAGGCTTCAGCCTGATAAGCTCAAACCCAAATCGGAGAAGTGCATCTTCATAGGATACCCTAAGGAAACAATTGGGTACACCATCTACCACATATCCAAAGGCAAGATCTTTGTTGCCGAGAATGGAACCTTTCTAGAGAAGGAGTTTCTCTTGAAAGAAGTGAGTGGGAGGAAAGTAGAACTTGATGAGGTAATTGTACCTTCTCTCGAATTGGAAAGTAGCACATCAGTGAAATCCGTTCCTGTGATGCCTAGACCAACTAGAGAGGAAGATAATGATGATGATCATGAAACTTTGGATCAAGTTACTACTGGACCTCGTAGGTCGAATAGATCACCTTCCGCACCAGAGTGGTACGGTTCCTATCCTGGAAGTCATGTTATTAGACCATGGCGAAGCTACAAACTGTTAAGAAGCTATGATGAGCCCAGATTCCGACAGATGGCTTGAGGCCAGGAAATCTAAGATAGGATCCATGTATAAGAACAAAGTGTGGACTTTGGTGGACTTGCCCGATGATCAGCAAGCCATGGAGAATAAATGAATCTTCAAGAGGAAGACGAACGCTGATGGTAGCATTACTATCTACAAAGCTCGACTTGTCGCAAAAGGTTTTCGACAAGTTCAAGGTGTTGACTATGATAAGATTTTCTCACTCGTAGTGATGCTTAAGTCTGTCCGAATCACGTTAGCAATTGCCGCATTTTATGAAATCTGGCAAATGGATGACAAAACTGCATTCCTTAATGGATTTCTTAAATAAGAGTTGTATATGATGCAATCAAAAGGTTTTGTCGATCCTAAAGGTGCGAACAAAGTGTGCAAACTCCAGCGATCCATCTATGGACTGGTGCAAGCATCTCGGAGTTGGAATATACACTTTGATAAGGTGATCAAAGCATATGGTTTTATACAGACTTATGGTGAAGCCTGTATTTACAAGAAAGTGAGTGGGAGCTCTGTATCATTTATGATATTATATGTGGATGAGATATTGTTGATTGGAAATGATGTAGAATTTATGGATAGCGTAAAAGGATATTTGAATGAGAATTTTTCAATGAAAGACCTCGTGAACCTGCTTATATATTGGGCATCAAGATCTAGAGATATAGATCAAGACGCTTGATAATACTTTCAATGAGTACATACCTTGACAAGATTTTGAAGGAGTTCAAAATGAATCAGTCAAAGAAGGAGTTCTTGCTTGTATTGTAAGGTGTGAAGTTGAGTAAAGACTCAAAACCCGACCATGGCAGAAGATAAAGAGAGAATGAAAGTCATTCCCTATGCCTCAGCCATAGGTTCTATAAAGTGTGCCATGTTGTGTACCTTGCCATGAGTTTGACAAGGGGGTACAATAGCGATCCAGGAATAGATCACTGGATAGCGGTCAAAATTATCCTTAGTTACCTTAAAGAGGACTAAGGAAATGTTTCTCGGTTATGGAGGTGATAAAGAGTTCATCGTAAAGAGTTACGTCGATCCAAGCTTTGACGCTGATCTAGATGACCTAAGTCTCAATCTAGATACGTATTAAACGTGGGAGCAATTAGCTAGAGTAGCTCCATCCAGAGCATTGTAGACATAGAAATTTGTAAAATACATACGGATCTGAATGTGGCAGACCCGTTGACTGAACTTCTCTCACAAGCAAAACATGATCACATCTTAGTACTCTTTGGGTGTTAATCACATAGCGATTGGAACTAGATTATTGACTCTAGTAAACCCTTTGGGTGTTGGTCACATGGCGATGTGAACTATGGGTGTTAATCACATAAAGATGTGAACTATTGGTGTTAAATCACATGGCGATGTGAACAAGATTATTGACTCTAGTGCAAGTGGGAGACTGAAGGAAATATTCCCTAGAGGCAATAATAAAGTAGTTATTTTATATTTCCTTATATCATGATAAATGTTTATTATTCATGATAGAATTGTATTAACCGGAAACTTGATACATGTGCGGATACATAGACAAAACATCATGTCCCTAATAAGCCTCTACTAGACTAGCTCGTTAATCAAAGATGGTTAAGTTTCCTAACCATAAATGTGTTGTCATTTGATGATCGAGATCACATCATTAGGAGAATGATGTGATGGACAAGACCCATCTGTTAGCATAGCATATTGATCATTCAGTTTTATTGCTATTGCTTTCTTCATGTCAAATACATATTCCTTCGACTATGATATTATGCAACTCCCTCATACCGGAGGAATGCCTTGTGTGCTATCAAACGTAACAACGTAACTGGGTGATTATAAAGATGCTCTACAGGTATCTCCAAAGGTGTTTGTTGGGCTGGCATAGATCGAGATTACACTACAAAAAAAAGACACATCCGTGACATTTTGGGCCGAACGAAATTTTTTTCTTTCATACATATGACACTTCTATGACGATAATTGTGACAAAACCCGTTATCATCATAGATGTGGTGGGCTCCTACTTCTATGACAAAAAATCATGACAGAAAATGGGCTTTTCGTCCTGGGCGGGCTGGAGACGCAGCTGCATGACATTCTTTGGGCCGTCCATGACGAAAAAAAAACCGTGGTAGAAGCGAGGGGTAGGAATATTTCGGGGAGTTCCCGGTTATGGTGGGAGGTCGGGGGCTCGAGCGATGCGCTTCTCTCGTACACGTACACGTGTGTGTGCGAGGCGTTGGCTCTAACTGAACTCGAGCAAGGCGTTGGGCTCTAACTGAACCCGAGCTATTGCACTGCAGGCTTCGCGTTACTGAACCCGAGCGATTGATCGATGGCTGTTAACTGAACCCGATCGAAGCGATTCTTCGCCATCGCTGCCAATCAAGCCGATCGATTGGATGAACAAAGGCGTTGTGGGGGGGGGTTGATGAACAATGAGCGGTGGCGTTGCCTCTGGATGAACAGGACCCCGTGGTGTGGAGGGCTGGACGAACAGTAGAATGTGGAGGGGTGCCCGTGGAGGGGTGGTTGAATAGGACCCCATGGTGTAGAGGGCTGGATGAACAGTAGATGGTGGATGGGTGGTTGAACAGTAGCCAGTGGAGTAGCGCGCGGTGGAGGCTGGATGAACAGGAGCCCGTGGAGGCTGGAGGAGGTCGACGGTAGCCCGTGGAGGCTGGAGGAGGTCGACGGTGGAGATGAATAGTTTCTCGTGGAGTCCCGTTTTGCAGTACGCCACACCCCTCCTGATGAACAGGACCCCGTTTCGACCGTAGCGATCAAACACAAGTCTGTTTCATCTGTTTTGCGGTACGCCACACCCCTCCCGAGCAACAGGACCCCCGTTTCGGCCGTAGGAGGTCCGTTTCCTCTGTTTTGCGGTACGCCACACCCCTCCCGATCAACAGACCCCCGTTACGACCGTAGGAGGTCCGCTTCTCCGCTTTTGGCGGCACGCCAGACCCCTCCCGATCAACAGACCCGCTCCAGCGTAGGAGGTCCGCTTCCTCCGTTGTGTGGTACACCAGGCCTCGTTTCCATCGCCTGTTCCGTCCAAGCCCTCCCGATGAACACGACCACGCATTCTGTTCCGACCCAGCCGGTTGGCTCCCACGCGTTCCATTGCCTCCCGATGAACACGACGCATTCCGTTGCCTCCCCATGAACACGACGCATTCCATTGCCTCCCCATGAACACGACGACGACGTTGTTTCTCCGTTCCGACCCAGCCATGTACACGAGCCCTCGCCATACGTATGCGCGAGTAGGCGTTCGAGACCCCGCTCGTATGTACACATACGTGGTCGTATTTTCTTTCTTGCACCCTGGCCGCTGTACGTACGTGTACATGCTACGTGTGTGCCTGTACTACGACACATGCGCTCCTCTACAACGACCAGTATGTACGTACACGTTCGTGACCAGAATGACAACGCTACATACGCTTCGACCAGGTGGGTCCCGACTGTCAGGCACTTCCTTGCGTGCGAAGATATAGCTGGTGGGTCCCAGCAGTCAGGGGGGCGAATCGTTTTTTTTGCACGGACGCACTTCCTTGCGTGCGAAGGTGTAGCTGGTGGGTCCCAGCAGTCAGGGGGGAAACGTTTTTTCGCGAAATACGGTGGCCCGTCCGGTGGGTCCCTGCTGTCAGGTGGATGAATAAGGAGGCACTTCCTTGCTGCGGCCGTGGACCCAGCTGTCAGCCTCTCCACGTACAGTTCACGTCTGATGGAAGTCGTTCCTTGACCACGTTGAACACGCCGCGCCAAGAGCACCAGGGCGGTGGACGACGGCGATGCCTAGGAAGGGGACGACGCGGAGCCGGTGAAGACGCGGCAGTGGATGCCCACGCGGAGAGGAGTATGAGGGTTCACTCGTTCGGCTGCGGTGTGAGGCTGCCTTCGCTGCAGGGACTGGCCAACGGTGGGAATAGTAGGGGGGCGATGAGGCCTCCGCGGCAGCACAGCCGGCCACGGGAGGCAGGAGTAGGCGGCACGACCGGCGCTGCTTTGGGTGGCTGGAGCAACAAGACCAGAGGTTGAAGAAGCACTACAGCCGTTGGATGGACATCGTACGGTCACTGGAGCTAGAATCGTTCATATTGACTAAGTTGACAAAGCCATCCATCCCCGTCAACTTAGTAGGCCCACAAGTCAGCCTCGCACCAAGGTGGGTCCCAGCTAGCAGGGGGTATTCATTTCTTTTTGTGTAATAAGGAGGCACTTCCGATGGGTCCGAGCTGACAGCGGGGGGGGGGGGTGGGAACGTTTTTTCGTGAAATACGGTGGCCCGTCCGGTGGGTCTCAGCAGTCAGGGTGAAACGTTTTTTTCGCGAAATAAGGTGGCCCATCCGGTGGGTCTCTGTTGTCAGGTGGAGGAATAATTATTTTGCGTGTAATAAGGAGGCACTTCCTTGCGGCCGCCGTGGACCCAACTGTCAGCCTCTCCACGTACAGTACTCTTCCGATGGAAGTCGGTCGTTAACCACGTTGACCACCCCGCGCCGAGAGCACCAGGGCAGTGGACGACGGCGAGGCCTAGGAAGGGGACGACGCAGAGCCGGGGAAGACGCAGCAGTGGATGCCCGCGCGGAGAGGAGTACGAGGGTTCACTGGTTCGGCTGCGGTTTGAGGCTGCCGTCGCCGCAGAATAACAAGGGGTGTGGGTGAGTGGAGAGATGGCCTGGCCAGCGGTGGGAGTAGTATGGGGGTGGTGAGGCCTCCGCGGCAGCATAGCCGGCCACGAGAGGCAGGAGCAGGCGGCACGACCGGTGCTGCTTTGGGCGGCTAGACCAAGAAGACTAGAGATTGAAGAAGCACTACGGCCGTTGGATGGACATCGTACGGTCACTGAAGCTAGAATCGTTTATATTGACTAAGTTGACAAAGTCCTTGGTACGCTCCAACTTAGTAGGCCCACAGTCAGCCTCCGAACGGTGCGCCCGGATGTCGGGGAGGAATCATTTTTGGGCGGCGAAGCTAAGAATATCCGAGATTGAAGAAGAAGGATTTACATCCGTTGGATAGACATCCAACGGCCACTGCTGCTAGAACCATGTGTTGACTATAATAAGTTGACAAAGCCTTGCATACGCGTCAACTTATTTTTCTAGGGGACGCGTCACTTAGTAGGCCCACAAGTGTGTGGTAGAGAACTTAGAGCCCATTTGCGTTTTGTAAGAATGTACATCCCATTTTTGAATTCTAATGGAATTTACAACAGCCCATTTACAGTTTGTTAAAAGTACAACCCATTTTCTAGCTAGGACAACGATTAATAATTTCAACCAACCGTTGAAGACATAATTAAATAAAATTGCCCTCATTTTGATGGGATTTGAAATATTTTTATCCCGAAATTCTATTCAGATTAAATATAAATTTGTATTACGTAAAAATCCAACAAAACATTGCGCGCGCAACAATGAAAATTTAAGATTTTCAAAATCCATAAATAATATTTTATAAACTAATTTCGTGTTTGGTGCATTTTTTATAGTTACTGCCCAGTTTTTATAATTACATCCCATTTATTTATTTTTTAAAGCCCATTTTCCTGTTAAGCCTAATGCATCCCTCCTAGGAAAGATTTGCAGCCCAGCGGGGCGAAGAATAACAAGTTGACCTTGCCTGGGTATTCCTCAAAAAGACGTATAGCTGGGCTAGCCATTTTCATCTTGAAAATGCTGAATATCTGGCCTGGGCTAGATGGGCCACAGCCCGCCCAGTTAATACCCTGCTCTCCTCTGAACAACAACGAAATCATCGCCAAGAAAAACTCTGCAGTGCTCACGCCTCAAAAACACAAATACTGCTTGAGCTGCTTGGTCCCAGCTGTCGGCCGCACCTTGTGCAATTCTCTCGTTTATATTGACTACATACGTTGACAATGGTGTGGGACCGGGATGTCAGGAAACCAGTAGAAAGCAAAAAAAATATAGTTGTACATAATAAGGAGGCACTTGCGTACGTACGGCTATGGCCCTAGTGGGTCCATAGTGTCATCCAGTCAAAATAATGTCATCTCCTGAATCCTCATGTTCGTGACGATGTTAACAATGCTTGGCGCCACGGTGAGCGCAACAACTCGATGGACAACGTAGAGGGCCTCGCGGGCCCTACGGATGGTCTGATACAGCGCCCGCTGCTCACTCGGGAAGCCAGGATCATCGGACACCTATGAGCACCTTCGAGAAACTGAGACGGCATGAAATGGTAAGGCCGCGCTTGGGTGCTCTGGTTTATTTCAAACCTGTATTAACATATAAGTGTAATTTACTCGTCATCGGAAACAACGGTAAAATAAGGGCGTAATGAAACCGAGGGCCCGAGGTCTGTAAGTAAAACCGGCGGGTTACGCGTGTAATTTGAGAGACCAGTGTATATTTTACGAGCACTGCTATATGGACGACATTACCAGACGATACATGCACAACGTGCGTATCATGCCATCCATGGGTAAGGCTGAAACAACAGCTAACGGCTGGATTAGCAATCGTCCGAGTGTCGTTCAACGTTTTTATCGTGTGTGAAGTACTTCCGATATTTTACTAGTCGAAATCGACCAACCAAGCGCCTTCACCCGAGACCATCTGCTTTAATTTACAAGCGTCAGTTTTACAAGCGGTTTTGGTTGGAAAACGATGATCCAATCACGGCCTAATATCATGAGTTGGTCGGAAGATCATATGGTTTCACGTCTAACCTACCCGACTTGTCGTATAGGCTATGAATGAAACATCAGACGATGAACTTCTTAAGCACGGAAAAAAACAGAAGAGGATGATCTTCTTAACAAGCAAATCACTAGCATTGGAGCGACATGCAAAACAATACGAAGCATTATTCTTAGGAGGCACGGTGAACAGCTCGTGATGCCGCATGCCACAACATTCCAAGCTCAACTTTGCAATCAAACACAAGGCCTGGCATTACATAGACAATATTTAAAACAAACTCTTAACACAGGAATATCTCAGCAGAGTAACTATTTACTTCTAAACTGAACACAGGAATAGGAAAAAACACTCGACGCTGCTCACAGCAAGGGCGTCCCACTCTGTCGTGGTTTTGTCACGACAGATGTCCTCATGAAAGGACTTAGTCGTGGAGCCATCGCTACGGGTTAGCTTAAAGGGGTTAAAGCGGACACAAGGATGCAAGAGAGTTTATACTAGTTCGGCCCCTTCGATGAAGGTAAAAGGCTACGTCTAGTTGTGATGGAATTGATGGGGGTTTCGATGACTAGGGAGCAAACAAGCTTCGCCTAAGTCTCGAGTTGTTGTCTGTTGTCCTGAATCGCCGCCGGGTCGTCCCCTTATATACATGGGTCACGCTCGTCGGTTTGCAGAGTCCCGAGACCGGCTCATCGACGTGTCCGGTTTGGTCTCTAGTATTTCTAACTTACAACACAAGTTACCTACTAATGCCGGTTTACGGCTACAACCCTTAAACCGGTTTTGGGCCTTGGGCCCTTATTGAATATCCTCACAGGCTTCAAGCATACTTGACTACTGATGAAGTTAACCCGGCCTCTCCTAGCCGGTTTACGCCCAGTAGTAATATCCCCAACATTAGGCCCCAGATTGATTTGAACAGGTTCATATCAATCCTTAGTAAAAAGCTTCATTCTTCAGCATCTTCTTGGTTGAACCGCCGTGACATCATCTTCTCAGATTGTGGTGAACCGGCTTGACGTCATCTGTCATAAAGGATTCTATCTAACATCTTTTGTTTAATAGACCTGCGACAATCGAGGCGACAGCTCCGTTTCCAAACTTGCGGCTCCTTGATTCTCGCGCCTGACACATGTCCTTTGCCTTTATAAATAGACTGAAGGGTCATTTCCTTTTTCCCCTTCGTGCCCCTCTGCTTTGTCTTCCTCGCGCTGCCCAGCTTCGGAGCTCCGCCGCCACCGTCAACCTCCGCACCAGCCTTGGCCGCTGCATCACCCTAAACGTACCAGAGCATCGCGGTGACCTTCCGCTTCTTCCTCCGCTCCAGTAAATCTTCTATCCTTTCACCGTAGATCTGTTCTTAGGGTTTCCATGTTCTCGGTGTTCATCGCTTATTTCTTGCTCGTATGATAACTGTCAGTTAAATTTGTGGATCCTTGTTCTGCGTAGCAGTATTTGTTTATCATCCGCTGTTACGTGCGCATCTCAAGGTCTTAGATCTCCCTGCACCTTTGCTCGTTGATTCAGTGCCGCTCCGTTTTATACCTTGAATATTTATTTCTTTTCTGAATATACTCCAGTTCCAAAGCTGTAACAAGTTTTCGTGAAACCTATTTTCGCACATCCACACTTGATTCATCCATGTTTCAGACCAGGCGGTTTAACTTTAGAGAAATTGACAACTCGGCATATACCATTAGTCCCCTTGTTGAACCGCCAAGGTTTTCCTGGTTTATGTATTGCCACCTTGCAGAACTCCGGTTTGTAAACAAAATCTTCCGGTTTAACAATGAACGCATCAATCTATAGCCTTCCAACATGTTCTTGAACCGGTATTACTGCATTGCAAATTGCATCATGGCCAAGCAAGTATATGAGTGCAACTGGGTCCCTTCTCGAGTGACTGAAACCCAACTGGAGCACTTATTGCGCACCGGTGCTTTAGGCCAGAAAGATGTCATTCACTGGAGGGTCCCTGGTCCTGAGAGTTCTCCAGAACCCAAGGATGGAGAAGTTGTCGTTTTTTGCTGACCACCTAGCCCGGGGTTTCAGTCCGCCCGGTTCAAAGTTTTATCGAGATGTCTTGGCCAACTTCCAACTGCGTCCACAAGATATTGGCCCCAACTCCATAACCAATATCTGTCATTTTCAAGTGCTCTCTGAGGTGTTCTTTCAGGAGGAGCCCTCAGTTGAACTGTTCAAAGATTGCTTCCATCTAAACCACCGCACTGAATTTTCTAACGGTCCCAACACCGAGTTGGGTGGTGTGGCGATTCAAAAGTGGAAAGAGGTCACTTACCCTCACGCCAAACTGCATAGCCATCCCAAAGAGTGGTACTCAACATGGTTTTATTGCAAAGATACCTCTCCTGAAGGAGAAAATCCTTTACCGGGTTACCGTCTGGAAGGGCTAAGCAATACACACCCTCTCCCTCACAGACTGACTGCTAGGGAAAGAAGCAAATATGCCCCCAACTATCCAAGCTCCGGGCCTTCATGGCTAACGAGTTGACAGGAGTTGGTCTTGCTCGATGCTGGATATCTTGGAGTATACTGCCCCTAAGCCTGCGCTCCAGTTTGATGTGCAAATACACAGAAGATGTAAAAGACCCTCTCCGGCATATCGAGATCCAACTGACAGACGATGAAGTTACTGAAGCTGTTAAGAGGATGTTGAACGAACCGGAAGCTGCTTGCGCACAAACCAGCATGGCTCCCTTTTCTGCCATTAACAAACCGCTAGCCGTAAGACTCATATCTTATTCCTTTATACAATCTGATTATATTTAAGTACTCTTTGTTGATGTTAACATCTTTCCAACTGGGTGATGATCCATTTTGGAGTAGGAAGACTCCACAAGAGAAACCGGTGGCAATAATCCGGCCCAAGACCAAAGTTGTGAAGAAACCAGCTTATAGAAAGAAAACCACTGCCTCCTCCGATCCACCAGCTGACGATGATGTGGGTAATCCAGACCTTGTGGTAGAACTTGACTCACTTGGTCTATTTTTTACACACCTTATTGATAATGATTATTGCCAGGATGATGCTGAAGCTAGTCATGCTGATGTTGTAGAGGTAATCGCTCTTCCTGCCGATTCAAACCCTTTACCTTCAGTACAAATCCGTCGGGCAAACCGGAAAGTTAAATTTTCTCATCCTCTTGCTTACTTGGATCGAAACTTTCTTATGAAGACACAACAGCATGAAGCTCGTCGCGCAACCCGGCATAGCGGCCAGGTAGTCACCTCCGCCGGTTTACCGAACAGTCCGGTTCGGAAACGCCATTCAGAGGTCTCTAATTGTTTAGTCAATGCTTATCCTAAAGCGGGCTGCTTTCGTCAACCTCTTAATCCATCTGACTCCGATTATCAGGTGACTTCTCATTCTTCCTCTGGCGAGTCGACAAGCACCCAACTCCCACCGCTCAAGACAGTGCTTGGGTGAGCCATATTCCTGATAACGCTGTTTGGTGTAGCACTTTCAATGTTCATTGGGCTGATCCGTCTTTTTCATTTCAGAGCGAAGCCCAGGCCAAGCAAGAAAGCTCGCTTGGATAAAGCGGCAGAAGACGAGGCTCCTGAACCGGCCCAAACACCAAACCCTGAGGAACACATCCAGGATGATATACCGACTGATCCACCTTTGCAAGGTCATGATGTTGCTGTTGAAGAGGCGTATGTTGAAACCACCGGCCCTCCAAGTCAACCCACAAGTCTTGCTCAGACTGACAAGACAGCGAGTCCACCAAAGCAGACGGATAAACCGGCGACCCCAGTGCAAACCGGCGAAGCCAAGGATGATGATGTTGTGATTACTGGCTTTGGCCATTCCGAGCCAGGTAATCCTGTCGCCTTGTCCAAGCATACTGTTAAGGATGAATTTACTTCCTTTGGTAAAGGCAAGTGGAGTGCCGATTTGGCAACTTGCGCCGCTTTGAATCCACAAGAGCTTCATTTCGGCTATTTGAACCAGTTATATACCAGCCGTGACTATGAAGCCAGTTTGGTGAACATGATGAAGGACAAATATGAGGTAATCTCCATAACTCTCAGCTTGTATATTGCAAACTGTCCACTCTGATAGCCCCCAAGGGCCAGTTCAACTTAATGTAGTTAAACCGGGACTTGAATAACATAAGAATTCCAACATTACTTAATGATAGAGCAAATATGCATTAGCCCCCAAGTGCCAAGTTGAATACTTGTATTGAGCTTGGGACTTTATATATAAATTGTAGGATGAAAAGAAAATATGCATTATCCCCCAAGTACCAAGGGCATAACTTGTTGTGGGGTTGGTACTTCAACTCTGCATCTTAATCCTTAAATGATTATCTGTATGTAGGCTGATGTGAACAAGAAAGATAGTCAAATTGCTGATCTTCAAGAAAACCTGAAATCCCAGCAAGCTGAAACCTCCAAAGCAAAGGACGAATTAACCGGCGCTTTAAGTGTCATGGAAAAGCTTAAGGAGGACTTCAACAAGGAGCAGGCGGATTGGGCCACTGAAAAGGCCGCTTTAACTCAACAGGCAGAACATGCTGAAGCTGCCCTTAAACCGGTGGTGGATGAACTGACCAGTGTAAAGCGGCAAGTACATGCCATGACCGCTGTTGTCTTTGGTAAGCCCTTTTTGACTTCTGCTGTAATAAAGCCTTCTCATAAAATTGCCGGTTTAATAATCCTTTGAATGATACAGGGACACGTATTGGCCACTTGGGATCAGATGTGCGGAAAAAGTTGAAAGCTTCTTATACATTGATAGAGAAACTCTATACCGGTGCGCAATGTATCATCAGCACCGCTCCTCACAACAACCTGGCCCCGACCTTGGTCCAGGATACCCTAAAAAGGTTGTCAATGCTTCCTGCCCGGTTTGAAGAATTAAAGAAATATGCTGCTAGAACCGTCGCGATAAATGCCTTAATCCGGGCCAAAGCGTGGGTGCCTGGTTTTGATCCTGTTGAAGCGGCCCAAGGTTTCCCAAGCTTGAAGGAAGATGGGGCGGAATTCAACGAAGAAGATCTTAGAGCCATAAACCGGGAGGTGCGCCCTTTGGCCTGTTAGCTGGTTGAAGAGGCAAATCTGTCTCACTATCAGGCCCAGTATGATGGAGAAAATAAACGAGTGTCTGCACCGATTCCTGAAGCGGAGAACCTTATACCGCCAATCCGTAAGCATACTTATGCTCCTGATATCGAACCGTCCTTGCTGATCAATGATGAAGCCGTATTTCAAGCATTAATGGGAATCGACTGGACAACTGTTGATTTCCAGCCGCTGGGTAGGGAATCAGAAGTTGAAGCGGCGCAGGATGACCCGCAACCATCAGGCCAAGCTGGCGATCAAGCATAAACCGGAGGCCGGTTTACATCCCTGCTGCATGCTGTTATGCCAAAAACAATTATCTTATCTGGGCACTGTGTTGCCTTGTAATAGACTAGCTGCCACACTTTATGTTGATATGCTTTCATGCATATTTATTGCAACTTATGTTTTCGTTGAATCATCAACTTTAAACCGTTATCTGCAGCCAAAAAATCTTAAAGCACCATTGTGGTTGTACCACCAGACGGGTCATCATATCCATGTATATGAAACTGAAGATAATACTTTAAATTACACATATGATAAAATATGGGAATATATAATACCTGCCATCATAGGGCATGAAGTTGGCCGTGCCAATCTTGAAGCGGAGTTGTAAAAAACCCGCTCTGCTGAAGGAGAAAACAACTCCTGCATATATAAGGTTGGTCTACCAGGTAAACCGTTCTGGGTTAAGATGAACACCGGTGTTACTCCATAATAGGATGTTTATTAAAAATCAAACCGGGCAAAAGTGTCTCCGGATAAAAACAATCGTGTCCTATCCATGGACAGTCGAATCGGTTTAACAATTGTCGGTTTAAGAACACAACAAGAGAAAAAGACAAACAAATTGCAAGCAAAAGCAAAGACAAAATCTTTTGCGAAAAGAGGCTACTTGAACCGATCAATTGGCATTACCATGGTCGGACACGACCAAGCTCCCAATAGGCGTAGCTATGGTTCATGTCAGCCAGGCCCCCAAATGATGCAGTGGCATTATGCCGATCAAGAGGTCTAGCGATGGTTCGGGTTTGACCAAGCCCCCAAGTGATCCCGTGGCCTTAGGCCGACCAAGAGGCGTGACTGGTTCAGACATGACCAAGTCCCCAAGTGATCTCGTGGCTTTCGCCTGTCAAAAGGTGTTGCATTGGTTCGGACACGACCAAGCCCCCAAGTGACATAATATAAAGCTTTGTTAAAAAGCTAACTCAAGGGGTAAACCGGAGACCACTTTAAGATAAAAACTCCGGGTAACCACTCATGATGTAAAAATAACAGAGACCCCGCTTTAGCTAAGGCTCCGGTTTACTGTATTGATCATAATATATACATTGTCATAATATGTACATAAGTAAAGCCTATGGCTTAAGTATAGTAGGGCCGAAGATGAGCTATGTTCCACGGCCTGTTGGTCTCCTCCTCTGACGTACGTGAGTCTTTATGCTCTCGAATATCAATCAGATAGTATGACCCATTGTGCAGATTCTTGCTGACCACGAAAGGTCCTTACCAAGGTGGGGATAGCTTGTGCATATCAGTCTGGTCTTGGATGAGTCAGAGCACCAAATCTCCTTCTTGAAAGGTTCTGGTTCTAACTCGGCGGCTGTGATAGCGACGAAGATCCTGCTGGTAAATCGCCGAACGGGCAGCTGCAATGTCTCGCTCCTCATCCAAGAGATCTAAAGCGTCTTGCCGAGCTACCTCATTGTCCGCTTCAACATAAGCTGCTACACGAGGTGAGTCATGACGGATATCACTGGGGAGAACCGCCTCCGCTCCGTAGACCATGAAGAACGGCGTATATCATGTCGATCTGTTGGGTGTAGTGTTGATGCTCCACAACACAGATGGTAAA
This sequence comes from Aegilops longissima, assembly GCA_021605205.1. Lineage (NCBI taxonomy): Eukaryota > Viridiplantae > Streptophyta > Magnoliopsida > Poales > Poaceae > Aegilops > Aegilops longissima. Next base: position 9,594 of record JAHIAM010006197.1, on the reverse strand, counting down.
TCCTCGACCCAACAACCCGGCGTCCGCTGCAACGGAACCATAAGCCGGGGCTTGATGCCTCGTAAGATCTCCTGGTTAGCTCTCTGCTTGGCCATTGACTGTGGGTGAGCCATCGATGAAACGCTGTCGGATGTGCTCACGCTCACAAAACTCCTTCATAGCACCCTTAGACAGATTGGTACCATTATCAGTAATGATACTGTGTGGAAAGCCGAACCGGAAAATCACCTTCTTAATGAATTGAACCGCCATGGCTGCATCACACTTGCTGACGGGCTCCGCTTCTACCCACTTTGTAAGTTTGTCAACCGCCACCAAAAGGTGGGTCTTCTTGTCCTTGGACCGTTTGAAAGGCTCGACCATATCCAGCCCCCAAGTCGCAAACGGCCAAGTAATTGGAATCATCCTCAATTCTTGAGCCGGCACATGAGCGCGTCTTGAGAATTTCTAACATCTGTCACATCGCCTAACCAGGTCCTCCGCATCAGCATGAGCAGTCAACCAATAGAAACCGTGACGAAACGCCTTAGCCACCAGAGATTTTGAACCGGCGTGGTGACCACAATCTCCTTCGTGGATTTCGCGCAAGATCTCACAACCTTCCTCTGGCGACACACAACGTTGAAACGCCCCTGATACACTGCAATGATGCAACTCGCCATTGACAATAGTCATGGACTTGGATCGCCGAATTATCTGTCTGGCCAGCATCTCATCCCCTGGTAACTCGCCCTGGTTCATGTACGCAAGATAAGGAACCGTCCAATCCGGAATAACATGCAGAGCCGCCACCAACTGAGCCTCCGGATCAGGAATAGCCAAATCCTCTTCGCCAGGGAGCTTGACCGACGGGTTGTGCAGGACATCCAAGAAAACATTAGGCGGGACCGGTTTACGCTGGGAGCCCAGCCGGCTAAAAGCGTCCGCCGCTTCGTTCTTCCGCTCATCCACATGATCCACCGATATCCCTTGAAGTGGCCTGCAATGATATCCACCTCACGACGGTATGCTGCCATAAGCAGGTCCTTAGAATCCCAAGTACCAGACACTTGCTGGGCTACCAGGTCCGAGTCACCGAAGCACTTAACTCGGCTGAGATTCATCTCCTTAGCCATCCGAAGACCATGGAGTAAAGCTTCGTACTCAGCTGCATTGTTAGTATAAGGGAACATTAAGCAGAGAACGTAACAGAACTTATCACCTCGTGGGGAAGTTAATACGACTCCAGCCCCTGAGCCCTCCAATTGCCTAGACCCATCGAAATGAATAGTCCAGTAGGTGTGATCCGGCTTCTCTTCAGGCGCTTGCAGTTCCGTCCAATCATTGATGAAATCCACAAGTGCTTGAGATTTGATCGCCGTCCGAGGCATGTATTTCAAACCGTGTGGCCCAAGCTCTATAGTCCACTTGGCAATCCGGCCAGTTGCCTCCCTGTTTTGAATTATATCTCCCAAAGGAGCAGAGCTGACCACTGTGATGGGATGTCCCTGGAAGTATTGCTTAAGCTTCCGGCTTGCCATGAAAACTCCATACACCAGCTTCTGCCAATGCCGGTATCTTTGCTTGGACTCAATAAGCACCTCGCTGATATAGTAAACAAGACGCTGAACCGGATGTTCCTTGCCTGCCTCCTTGCGCTCAACCACAATAGCTATGCTGACTGCACGAGCATTAGCTGCCACATATAGTAGCAATGGTTCTTTGTCAATCGGAGCAGCAAGAACAGGCGGGTTGGCTAGTTGTCGCTTTAGGTCCTCCAATGCTTTGTCAGCGGCCGGACTCCAGACAAAAGGATCCGCTTTTTTCAGCATCTGATACAAAGGTATTGCCTTCTCACCTAGGAGACTGATAAACCGGCTCAATGCGGCAATCCGGCCTGCCAAACGCTGGACATCATTGATACATTTCGGTTTAGCCAGAGAGCTGATAGCTGTAATCTTCTCCGGATTAGCCTCAATTCCCCTGTTGGACACCAGAAAACCCAATAACTTACCTGCCGGTACACCAAAAACACACTTGGCCGGATTGATCATCATCTTGTATGTCCGTAGGTTATCAAAGGTTTCCTTCAAATCATCAACCAGAGTCTCCTTCTCTCTTGACTTAACCACAATATCATCCACATAAGCATGCACATTACGGCTGATCTGCTTATGAAGGCAGTTCTGACACACCGCTGATAAGTTGCTCTGGCACTCTTGAGCCCAAAGGGCATAGATACATAGCGTAAGGCTCCAAAAGGAGTTATGAATGCCGTCTTCTCCTGGTCCTTAATTGCCATCTTGATCTGATGATAACCAGAATATGCATCCAGAAAACTCAAACGCTCACAACCCGCCGTAGCAACAATAATCTGATCAATGCTGGGGAGGGCGAAAGGATCTGCTGGACAAGCGTTGTTAAGATCTGTGTAATCCACACACATGCGCCAGGTACCGCTCTTCTTAAGGACCAGCACCGGATTAGCCAGCCATTCAGGATGGAACACTTCAACAATAAAGCCAGCCGCTAAGAGCCTGGCCACTTCCTCTCCAATAGCTTTGCGCCTTTGTTCGTTGAACCGGCGGAGAAACTGCTTCACCGGTTTGTACTTAGGATAAACATTAAGAGTGTGCTCAGCGAGTTCCCTCGGTACACCTAGCATGTCAGAATGCTTCCATGCAAAAATGTCCCGGTTCTCACGGATGATCTCGATGAGCGCGCTTTCCTATTTCGGACCCAAGTTGGTACTGATACTAAACTGCTTGGACGAATCGCCAGGTACGAAGTCAACAAGATTGGTCTCACCCGCCGATTTGAACTTTAGAGCCGGATCATGTTCTGTGGTTGGCTTTTTCAACGGAGTCATGTCAGCCGGGTCAACATTATCCTTGTAATACTTCAGCTCTTCCGTGGCACAAACCGACTCTGCATAGGCCGCATCACCTTCTTCACACTCCAAGGCAATCTTCGACTTCCATGAACGGTTATGGTCCCCTTGTGACTCGGCATCTTGAGCTGCAGATAGATATAACAGGGCCGTACCATAAACTTGGCATAAGCCGGCCGGCCAAACAAAGCATGGTACGGGCTCCGGATCTTAACCTCCTCAAAAACCAATGTTTCTGACCTGGAATCATGATCATCTCCAAAGGCTACCTCCAGAGCTATCTTGCCAACAGGATATGCTGACTTGCCCGGTACCACACCATGGAACACCGTATTGGACGGTTTAAGATTCTTGTTTGTTAACCCCATACGACGGAAGGTCTCATAGTACAAGATATTAATGCTGCTTCCTCCATCCATGAGCACCTTGGTGAACTTATAACCTCCCATCTGAGGTGCCACCACCAACGCTAGCTGACCCGGATTGTCAACCCGGGGCGAGTGATCCTCTCTGCTCCATATGATTGGCTGTTCGGACCAGCGTAAATAACGAGGCACAGCCGGTTCAACAGAATTCACAGCTCGCTTGTGAAGCTTCTGGTCCCGCTTATCCAAGCTAGTGGTGAATACATGATATTGCCCACTATTCAACTATTTTCGATGGCTCTGATAACCCGACTGCTGCTGCTGCTGGTTGTAACCACCCTGGCTATTCTGATTGTTTTGATTGTTATGTCCACCCTGATCTCCGTTGAAGCCTGAACCGGTGTTTCCTCCACCGTGACCCGGCCCATGGAATCCGGATCCTGAGCCACCACCTGATCCATGATCATACCGGAAAGCATTAGAATTTTTGAACTCCTGCATAATATAACAATCCTTCCAAAGGTGGGTGGTTGGCGCCTTCTTCTCCGTGTGCTTGGACAGGCTGATTTAATAGATAAGTCAGCGGTCCGGATTGGGACTTGAGCTCCACCATGATTCGCGGTTTACCCTTCCGTCGCTGACCCCTGTCCTGTGCGCTGGTATTAGCCACAAAGTCCATGTTACCATCGCTTTACGCTTGCCTCCGCTACCATGACTCGTCGTGTTGTGCTGCTGCCCTTGAGTTGCCGTTCTTCTTTCCCTTCCTGCCTTGTCATCATCGACTCGGGATCCTTGGTACCATCAGAATCAGCATACTTCACTAACGCAGTCATGAGTGTTCCCATATCATTGCAATGGCGCTTCATCCTTCCCAATTTCAACTTCAGAGGTTTTAAACCGGCAGTTGCTTTCCAAAGTTATAACCGCGGAATCGGTGTTAATACGGTCTGAGGAGTGCAAAATTTCCGAGACTCGGCGTACCCAGCGGGTTGTTGACTCTCCTTCCTCCTGGACACAGGCCGCTAAGTCCACTATCGACATGGGTTGTTTACATGTATCCTTGAAATTCGGGATAAACCAGGCTCGCAACTGGGCCCATGAGCTGATAGAATTGGCTGGTAAGCTCTTTAACCAAATACAGGCTATCCCTTCAAGCATCATGGTAAAATACTTTGCACACGCCGCTTCATCTACATCAAGAATCTCCATGGCCATCTCATAGCTCTCTACCCATGCTTCCGGAGATAAATCGGCCGTGTAACTTGGTACTTTGCACGGGCCCTTGAAATCCTTGGGCAGGCGCACATTGCGTAAAGCGGGGACAAGACAAGGCACTCCCAAAGAACTAGAAGTAACCCCTGGATCAATTGTGGTGGTAGGACGAGCCGGCGTAAGTTGACGATCCTCATGTTGTGCTGCTAACTCGGCGTCCCTGCGCGCCCGGGCCCGGTACACCACTTCCTGAGCATCACCTGCCGGGTTATGGCCACGGGCGCTTCACGGTTCCGCGCAGACATCGATACGGCGGTTCATCCATCCACCTGCTGTAACTCCGCTTGGACGGGGTGGAATGAATTCGTCACGGCTATATGAATATGCTTCCTGCTGACCAAAGCCGTTCAAGTAGTTCCTTAACCCGCGCTGCGTCTCCACCGCTATGGAGAATCACCTTCAATCGATGGCCTCCACCGTGAAGCGGCGGCAATTAGATTGTCCATCGGATTGGAATAATGACCGGGCGGTTCGACAGGCCGAGGCATGATGTTATTCGCCGAGGCGGCTCCATCAGCGAGGTTGAACGGCGCACCTGCCCTGTGTGCCTCCGCCGGTTTAACCACGGCGGGTTACTAGTCCCTGCCCGGGTGTTAAAGAGGTTTCGCCATCAAGACCGCGGCAAAGTAGATCGATGCTTCCTTTTTCGATTTCATGCGACGTTACGGTCCAAAGATAAGCTTATAGGCTCACGATTCAGCGGCCCGCTCCGCGGCCATCCTGTTGTTCTCAGCTGCTAGGTCGGCCTTGGCCTGAGTGATCTGTTCCCTCACTTTGCAATCTCCGCGTTGTGGGCGTCCTGATCCGCCGGGTTAGCCTCTGCCATGAGCACAGCCAAGGCATAAAACAGATCAGATAAAACTTGAGCCGGTGGGCGCACAGAGCCTCTTGCCCCGGCCGCCGCCGCCGCTGCTGATCCGGAGAACATTGCCGCAGCAGCCGAAGAGTGGACCGCCGCCTGTGTACCGGCCATGAATATCCCGACCCGGTTGGGTAGATCAGAGGGGTCTGGAATACTGACACCATCAGAACAGCCCTCAATCCGGCCGTCTTGTAACTGATACAATGACTCGATTTCTCCGGTCGAGGACTCGTCGCCGGAATAAACGACGGTCTCGCTACCAGATCCCGATCCACCATCATATTCTCCTTCATGGATGACTCCCACGAAGGCATGCTTCATGGCCGGTTTACCCTGGGCAGATCTCGCACGCTGAGCCGTTTCGACGAGGTCCGTGCAGATGTCCAGCTCAGGGCCCGGTTCACCGATCTTGCCAATGAAGACGTGTATGCCACCAAAGGGGACCCGGTACCCGTACTCAATAGAGCCGGCCTCGGGGCCCCAGCCTAAATCGTCGATGTAGAGCTTGCCGCGACGACTCTTGGTCATTCGGCCCACAGCGTAACCCTTGAGTCCTTCGAAGTTGCCCTCCAAGAACTTGAAACCATCGTGCGATAGCCCCACGGTGGGCGCCAACTGTCGTGGTTTTGTCACGACAGATGTCCTCATGAAAGGACTTAGTCGTGGAGCCATCGCTACGGGTTAGCTTAAAGGCGTTAAAGCGGACACAAGGACGCAAGAGAGTTTATACTAGTTCGGCCCCTTCGATGAAGGTAAAAGGCTACGTATAGTTGTGATGGAATTGATGGGGGTTTCATGACTAGGGAGCAAACAAGCTTCGCTTAAGTCTCGAGTTGTTGTCTGTTGTCTGAATCGCCACTGGTCGCCCCTTATATACATGGGTGACGCCCGTCGGTTTGCAGAGTCCTGAGACCGGCTCATCGATGTGTCCGGTTCGGTCTCTAGTATTTCTAACTTACAACACAAGTTACCTACTAATGCCGGTTTACGGCTACAACCCTTAAACTGGTTTTGGGCCATGGGCCCTTATTGAATATCCTCACGGGCTTCAAGCATACTTGACTACTGATGAAGTTAACCCGGCCTCTCCTGGCCGGTTTACGCCCAGTAGTAATATCTCCAACACACTCAAAAATATCAAATGCATGTCTTCTGGCTAACATCAATGAGCAAATTTTGACAAGGTTTTCCAATTCCAATATATTAAACTAACGTCTTCTTGCTAACATCAATGATTAAACTTTGACAAGCTTTTCCCATTCAAAATATGTAATGCCTATGATCGTGGAGTCCTGTCGTAGCTTCTTGTACTTGTTTGGGCACTTTTGCCCCAGGGCACTCCACGTGTTGTTAAATAGCCAATGGTCTCTGTAGACTAGTCATGTCACCAGGTGTCTAATAATACTCAGTAAAGCTTCTCGGTCATTCTTCCGTAATGTAGCGCAAACAGTGATCGCTTCTTTCTCGCAAAGTGGAACGACCAAGCTGGACCTAGTAATGCAGCAGTTTGCCTTGGACACATTGGCTCCTTTTGTGCAGTTCAACTAAAATCAAGTCGGAATAAAACCGAGCTTTAATTTTGATATCCTGTAAGCAACAATAGGTATAAGGAAAAATTATCGACAAATAACGGTTGATGAATTGTACTCCCGTAAGAAAAGCATCTATGATCTACTTTATCTTAATGGGAAACAAAGCAGAGAGTAGCAATTCTCCATCAGTGTGATTCATTCATATTAACTGAGACATTATCTTAACAATGCCTTGTTTCAACATGTATAAAGAACGACAAGGCGGAAAAGTACCATTCCTAAAACAATGCAACTGATTCATTTTAACAGAGACATTATCTTAACAATACCTTGGTTAAACATGTAGAAAGAACTACAAAGCAGGATAGTACCATTCCTAACAAGTGTTGCAGTTTTGAACTAAGATTCAGTAGTTAATTAATTGTGAGAGTGGCATTGCTTAATTTTACCAGCGGCATTAGATTAACGAAAAGCATAAACAGTTCCAGGGGAGAGTGGGAGCAACAAACAGTATGTGCTTCCATCTACTTATAAAGGGGGTGATGCAGAGTTTGTTGTAACAAAGCAACAAGCATCATGTCTGGGTTGGTCCCATTTTTGTTCACTACTTAATGGGAAAAGACAGAATACAATATCTTCAATTCAACATTTATTTAAAATGGTACCAAAACAAGTAGAACAACATCTCAAAGCACACTGCACATCATGTGGATGAGACCAAGATTTGAAACAACTCGCCACGAAGACTGGAAACAAATCTCGATCTCCTTTTGTGCAGTTCCACAAAAATTAAGCAAAGTCACCGGTGTGACATTCAAGTTGAACTTCACAAAACACTCTTAAAACATAAGTGTTTCGAGTAGCGAAGCAAAATGTCGCAATAGCAACAAGTTGAATCGATACCCTTGTTTTAACAGAGGCAAAAAAGGAAACAATTACTTGCCGATAAAGGAGGATGAAACAAACGGTGACAGAAAGAAGCATCTAACTTATCTTGGATGGAAAACAAAGTAGGATAGTAGCATTTCTAAAACGGTTGCATTGATTCATATTAATAGAGACATTCTCTTGAAGCAACATTCGTTAAAAAATGTAATTTACTTTTAACAGTGGCATTGCTTCAATTTTCCGGCGGCATTCTTAGATTAACAACAGCAAAATAGCTGTATGAGACATGCCAGCACCATGTGCGTCCACACGTATAAATGGGTGATGCAGAGTATGTAGCCAAGCAGCATATATGCGTTGGTCCCATATTTGTTATCTTTGAACCTTTTTCCTATGTGAGGGCAGCAAATCTAGTCCTTCACAAACTACCCGACCCCCCAGTTTCTTTCCCTTTTCCACAAAGAGATCAGTACCTTACAGATGTGTGTACTGGGTTACCCCCTTTTTCCCTTTTCGACCTACAAAGCGGCTGGATATCCAGTCTATACTACTTTCTGCCCCTCCTTTCCTCATTGAACCACGTCCTAGATTCTTGCTCTAGCCCACCGCACCCTTCTTTCCTCTTTGAACCAAGACCTAGATTCGACTAGAGATCAAAAAAGATCCACATGCAGCTAGAGCAACGACGGTTTCAAAGAAATTTATACCTTAGGGTCGTCGGGATGTGGCAAGGCGTGCGGCGGGAGGCCGGATCTGCCCACACTACGTACGGCAGCGAGGAAGAAGAGGTCGGTGGCTCTCCCACACAGGCGCTGGGTGAAAGAGAACAGCACAGCCGGCAGTGGATTGCCTCCCTCGCCGAAGGAGATGGAGTGAACGCTGCACCTCCTCCCCTTCCCAGTGCGACTGGATACAGACGCCTCCTTCACCAGCTGTGAGGGGGGAGAGAGAGACAAGAGGCCAACGCAGTCTTGTTTAGATCTAGTGAAGAGAGGGTGAGAGACTGTGAATATAGCAAACCCTAGCAAATGAACGCTGAGCCTCCAGCGTAACATATAGGTAGTCTTGGCGGCGTGTGGAGAGTGCAAACCCTAGCTAACAAGCTGAGGCTCCCGCTTATATATATACTACTGTAGTACGGACTGAGCTCTGGTGCCTTCACTGCACTGCTTTTGGCTATATGACGTGAGCCAGCCACATTTTGGGCCCACCTTTCATAAACCCAAAGGCAGGTGCACTAAGTTAATGAAGCTGCGTCCATATAGTACTCTCGTGTATCGACTAATATATAGTGGAGTGGTTTTCTTATTCTCTCCATAACAATCGCTTTTAAATTGTGTAAGTACAAACGAAACTCTTTATTTAATGTACAAAGAAGAAAACTAGTACTACTCCGATGAACTAACAATCCACGCCCACGCGTCCCGGTCGCACTTCCTGTCCTTCACGTGGGGTACACTACCCTCCCTTAAGTGAACAACCACAAATGCGCCAAATTATCGGAAACGTGTGAGAGTGTGTACAAATAAAGAATTTTAATTTCAATTATCGGAAAGGTTTGAAAGTATTACAAAGTTTGACTTCAGTCAAATCTAATATGCGGAGTAAATGAAAATGGAGGGCTACTACGTCCATCTGGGTTTTTAGTCCACACCATTTTTAAAAATCAAAGTTAATAGCTAGACAAATAAAATTACAGGGGAGCTGGAGACAAAGTTGTGAGAAGGCTTAGAAATCAATACAAAACTTATGCTCTTAGTACCAACGTCGATGTTTCTTCGAGGAAACATTTGGTTCATAGCCAAT